>OX451398.1:10882176-11037946 GCA_949629135.1 Eremobia ochroleuca
CTTTCGGTACGGAACCCTAAAATGAACAAGTTGGGGAAAAAATATGAGTCCCATCCATGCAAAACGGCCATCGCTCGGCATAATGCTCCCTATGTTTGTCAGTATGTACCATATAACCGATTTTATTATTATGGAATAAACATGAATCATTTATCGACAAACATCATAAAAGTATGAAAAGATATAAAATTACTTATATATTTACTATTCTTGATACATGTAAGTATACAGTGTAAGTAAACAGGCCATTCATTGCGTACTTGCGTACGCAATGAATGGCCTGTTTACTTACACTATAAAATATTTCGATAGCGAATAAATACTTTAAAACCACAAAATAAATATCAACACTTTTTTGTTAGCTAAAACATACCCATGCAGCACATAGGTGAATGGTTTAGCGGCCATTGAAAATCTTCGTAACTCCTGCGAACGGAAATCATCCAATTCTGCTTCGGTTGCTGGACGGACTGACCAAGTTGTCGGATACCTGACGAAGATAAAAACAATCACATGAATAAGTTCAATTAATTAACTAGAATATATCCACTCATTATGCACTATGGTATAGTTTCCCCTTTTCCTTAACTGTTTGTTATAATTGCTTGAGAATACGAGACTGTATATTTTTTTTATTTATTATTGTATACCCAATTACAACAGAGGACCCTGGACAAAGTTGTTAATATTTGGACCGCAATTTACACGTTCATTTCAACTGTCGATATAGATTTTCGTGACATCGTTAACAAAAAAAAATAAAAAAACTGGTCAAAATGGGTCTTTTGACCAGTTTTTTAATTTTTTTTTACACTCATCCACAATGTGTATTCTAGTTTTAAGGAGAAAAGGAATGTGTTAGAGTAAATCGTTGACATAAGACTGTAATTTAACAATATTTTTGAATGCGGACAACACTGTCTTGCGCCAAATTTATTCTACGCCGACGACGATTAGGGCAAATTTGTTTTAAAATGGCGCAGAATTTGATTCGTAAGGTCTTATCCCAGCGACTTACCCTAAAGTCCAACTTATCTTACCTAATATGTTTATTAAGGGATTTCATTATGTTACCTAGGGGGTGGTGGTTCGCTTTGCGGAGCGGGCGGCGAGGCAGCTCGGAGCCATCGCTCGCACAGACGACCCAGTATGGCGTCGCAGTCACGACCAGCGCCGATCCATTGATACATCTACGTCAAATATTAATCAGATTTAACTGAAATATATATTTCAGATTTCCAATAGTTTTCTTACTACCAGATATAGGCCCGCTTGCACCAAAAAAGACTAGACGCATTCAGCGATAAACATATTAAAAATATAGTTCTGTTTCTATCAATCTTTTGAAGACACAGAAAGATGATTTAAATATTGTGATATTGTCTACAGTGATTTGTGATGCAACCAGGCCATGGTACGAAACCAGGTGGGCTGACCCAAATATAGGCTAAAATATACTTATGATTGTTAATAACAAGAGCGCAAACATAAATAAATGCTTTGTAACTATACTTGGATGTAAATACAGTAGAACCCCGATTAACCGGGATCGGATTAACCGGGAAGCGGATTAACCGTCCGTTTTTGGATATTTTTTTTCCCATAGTGGCACGCGTGGCGTTCGCACGCGCGCGGCCTTAATGCAAAAAAAGTGTTGATAGCTTTAACACATACTAACTTACATTATTTATTAATTAAGTGCAACATGTACCAAAGTTTGTTAACACTAGTCTAAATAAAGTTATGATCTTAGTCGTTATTGACCTTCTACTTTTGCTGTTAAGTTCGGATTAAATGATAAATGATAAATGATAAATGATAAATAAATGATAAATGATAAATGATAAATGATTTATTTTCTGTAAGTAGGTTTGTACAAACACTTTTACATGTCAATCACATTTTTTTTTAAACTAGATGAGGTCGGCGTTTCCTATCTGACTACTCTGAGAAGAAAGGCCGAAACAAACTCAGAGGTCACAGTCTCTTTTAAAGTCCAGACATAATCTTGGTCAGATCATGTGAAGACCATGTAGATTGGTGTCTGAAATGGTCTTTTGAGTAAAGAACCACACAGATTGAGAGGACCTGTCCAGTCAGTGCACGCATTTGTCAAAAATCGTGCAGCTCAACTCAGAACTTGAGGAGCCTTACGATTCGACGAACAATACCAATGAAAGGACATTTGGGTAGGCCGCATAAATTACTCAAACTGCCAGGTCATGATTAAAACTAACTAAGAAGGAAAACAGAAAAAAGAAATGACCCACATAGTCTTCACACTCACAATAATAATAATAAAAATAAGATACTTTACAAAGTAAATATCCATGTCATTGTTTATATAATATTCATCAATGTCAATGTGTATATAAAAATCCGGAAATAATCTTTGATCTTTGAGGACTATGTAGATTGGTGTCTGAAGTGGTCTTTTGAGGAAAGAACCACACAGATTGAGTGGACCTGTGCAGTCGGTGCACGCATTCGTCAGTAACCGTGCAGCTCAACTCAGAACTTAAGGAGCTCAACGATTCGACGAGTAATACCAAGGACAGGACATTTGTGTAGACCGCATAAACCACTCAAAGTGCCAGACCATGGTTAAAACGGAAACAATGACCCACATAGTCCTCACATTCACAATAATTAAAATAATATAAGACTTTAAACAGTAAATGTTCATGTCATTCTGTATATAAATTGATATTTAGAAAGAGAAAAAAAAAAAGTGTAAATCAGCAAAAAATTAAAAATAAACAACATTCACTGTCTAGACCTATTGGAGCAGTTCAATCCCAAGCTTTTTTGTCCTCAATATAGTCTTTTACAGTATAATAGGCTTTCTGGCATAGTTTTAGCTTTATAAAAGATTTGAATTTATTAATGCTTAGTTCTTGAATGTGGCTAGGAAGTTTATTATAAAAACGTATACATTGGCATCTAAACGAGCCACCTATTTTCTTGAGCCTTGTTGTAGGAACAACAAATTTGTGTTTGTTCCTAGTATTTATGTTATGGATATCACTGTATTTTTTAAACAGATTAATATTTTTATGTGCATACAAAAGATTATCATAAATGTACTGAGAAGGCACAGTCATTATATTAATCTCTTTAAACTTGTCTCTGAGGGAGTGTCTGGGACTTAATTTATAAATGGAACGAATTGCCCTTTTTTGTAAAATAAAAATTGTCTGAATATCGGCGGCATTTCCCCACAACAGAATACCGTATGACATCACACTATGAAAATAACTAAAGTAAACTAAACGGGCTGTCTCTAAATCAGTTAAATCACGAATTTTCCTGACGGCGTATGCTGCAGAGCTAAGCTTTTTTGACAATTTATCTATATGGGGGCCCCATTGAAGCTTGGCATCCAAAGTTATGCCTAAGAATACAGTGGAATTTTCGGGTTTTAACTCTTCACCCTTTATGAGAACACGAGTTTCTACTTGTCTAACATTTGGTATCGTAAACTTAATACATTTCGTTTTTTTTTCGTTAAGAAGTAGATTATTAACATTAAACCAGCTAACTACTTTTGCGAGGGCACTATTTATACTGTCAGTAACCAGCTGTTGACGTTTGAGTTTAAATAAAAGTGAAGTGTCATCTGCAAACAACACTATATCATGTTCGTCCTTTATGAGGTAAGGCAAGTCATTGATATAAATAGTAAATAAAAATGGTCCAAGTATTGAGCCCTGTGGGACTCCCATTCTTACTACAGATCCGGGTGACCTTTTCCCGTTAACATCAACTCTCTGAATCCTATCACTTAAGTAAGAAGTGAGAAGATCCAGAGAGGCGTTCCGGATTCCGTAGTGGTGAAGTTTCCTGATTAAGGTTTCATGAAGAACACAATCGAATGCCTTGGACAAATCACAAAAGATGCCCAAAGCATCGCATTTGTCCTCCCATGCACTATAAATATGTCCTAAAAGTTCAACTCCGGCATCGGTAGTTGAACGACCCCTTGTAAAACCGAACTGTTTATTATTCAGTAATTTATTGTTATTGAAAAATCTTTGCAATTGATTTAAAATAAGTTTTTCATAAATTTTACTAAAGGTGGGTAGTACGGAAATAGGTCTATAATTAGTAGGGTCTGATGTACTACCCGATTTAAACAACGGTATTATTTTACTGTGTTTCATAAGATCAGGAAACTCACCACATTCAATACAATTATTAAATATAACAGCTAAAGTAGGTGCTACAATGTTTATAATTGTCTTAGCAACATCCACAGAATTACCCCATAGATCTGCAGTCTTTTTTACATTTAACATGTGAAAAGTTTTAATTATATCTGTACAAGTGACAAATTCGAAGTGAAATTCCGAATCACAAACTGGAACGTTTTCCTTAAGTAAAGACTCTGCAGCAGTGGGTGATGAGCTTAGAGATTTAGTGGTTGACACGGGAATCTCTGCAAAGAAATTTTCAAAGGCCGCGGCAACCTGGGAATCTGATCTAATTACATTGTCATCAATAGCAAGGCTGTAGTCACTACTTCGGTTGCATGACCTTCCTGTTTCGCTATTAATGACATTCCAAGTCATTTTAATAATGTTATTACTATTTTTAATTTTTGAACTCAAATAACGTGACTTGGCCATACTACAGACGATTTTAAATATTTTAGAATAATTTTTAACATATAAATTAAATTCAGCAGTGTTTATACAAATTCGTTCATCATATAATTCATAAAGTCTTTTTCTACTTTTATGTATACCAATGGTGGCCCAGTCACTGAAGGAAGCGTTACTATTGACTGATAATGTCTTTGGAATGAATGTTTTATCAAATTGTGTGCAATACATATTAAAAAAATCATTATATTGTTTGTTAGGGTCATCATTAGTCAACAAAAGTGGTAATTTACTTAAGAGTTTAGTTTTAAATGTTTCTAAGCGTTTAGTTGTTTTTGGGTTGACAGTGATATCTTTTTTAATAACTTTTTTGTTTTGATTTGTAATAGTGATCAGCTGGCCGCAATGATCTGAGTCTATTAAATTAATCATTTCTTTGTGGTTTGGTATAATATCTGTATAAATGTTATCTAGGCATGTGGCACTAGTAGGAGTTATTCTAGTGGGCTCCAAAAATAGGTTAGCAAGATTGTATGACTGAAACAAACTTATGATTTTAGTACTTAACCCAGAATTTTCTAACAAATTAACATTGAAATCACCACAAGTGATGATGGACTTGTTTGTATTACAGATTTTGTGCAACACTTCATCCATAACCTTTTCAAAACAATCATACAATCCTGAAGGAGGTCTGTATACACTTAATATAATGAACTGCTCCAATTCTATACAGGCTATTTCAATTGTCCGCTCAACAGAGAGGCTCACAATGTCCTTTCGGTCCTTAAATTTAAGCTGGTTATGTACTAAAATTAATGAGCCACCATGTATAGCATTTACTCTGCTGAATGAACTACCAACCTGGTGATTACTAAAATTGAACATGAACTGGTGGCTTTTAAGCCAATGTTCTGTCATACAAAGAATATCTACATTGTAACAATTCAGGAATAATTCTACTTCTAAGTCTTTGTTTAAAAATCCTTGAATGTTTTGATGCACCAGATTGATACTGTTTAATTTTTTTACACTTTCATTTGAGTTATTAATTGCCTTAGTTACATTTTTGCTAGAGGTTGCCTCTATTGTCCTAATTTCTAATTTAAATGATGATTAATGTCATTAATTTTGAGCAAATTATTGACAGAACAGTTTAAAATGTTTTTGCATTGCTCAAAAGGAGCAATTTGTTTAGCCAAATTTTTGGCTGAAATAGAAAAAAAATATGATAGCGACATAGCTATCTGTCTTTTCAGATAGTTAGAAAGATAGTACATAACAATATTGTATCTATCTTTTGTCAAATATAAATTATTATCAATATAAGAGTTGGTGTCAACCAACTGGATTAAATTATCATTATAAGTTAAATTGTGCAATGTCAAGTTTATATCAAATCTTAATTTGTTTTCTTCCTGTGGCAAACTGTTACTATAAGGGAATGTAAACAACACAATTTTTCTTAAACTAAGGTTGCACAATGTTCTATGATATTGGAGCAATTCTCCTTTATTTAAATTTCCCCTATTTCCCATAAAAATTAACAAAGTTGTTTCTTGCTTGAAGTTACATTTAATAATTTCTTTCATTATATCAAATAAAGAACAACCAGGCATACAGTAATTTATTATTGAGTGTCCCGGATATTCATCTGTCAATAAGTGACCTAAGTCCTTTCCAATCTCATCACAAAAAAGTACAATATCATTGTTTACAATTTGTTTACACGTGGTAAAGGAACTATTAACAGAGGGAATTGGAAAATCAACACAAGGATGCGGTAATGTGGTATTGCATGTTGACAATGAATGGTCTGGCATAGGCACATTGGATGGTATTTGACAGCGCTCACAGCTGTTAGTTTGTGAGTTCACCAGCTCATTCATTGCCAACACATATTCCCTCATTAGATCTTCAGAGGTATTATATTTATTAGTCATTGATCTTAGTTTCTCCTGTAGATGGTCCAGTTGAGATTGCAAGGCCTGTGTGTCATTGTTGTATTTCCTAGTACTTTGCTCCAAATTAAAGGAATACATATCTAACTGTTTAAGTAAATTTAACCTTTCCCTGTTAAGTTTAACATTTTTGATAAAGAACTTTTGTCTTTTTACCATTTTTTGCGTTTTAACAATGTATTTATTAATTTTTATGTATTTTTTAATTTTGTTTTTACTAGTGACTACCCTCACTGAATGACATGATTTTGATTCATCGTCACCTGTCAAATCAATAGTATCAGTGGGGTTTATGGCAGAAACCATTGACGGGGCAATAGACACCAGCTCATTGAACAGACTTTGATTCAGCGAGGCGGTGATGTTAAGATTTGTAGTCTCAAGTTGTGTAATCTGACTTTGAGCCTCGTGCAGCTGCTGTTGTAATAAGTGTTTCTGGCTAAGAGCTTGTTCATACTCTATGCTACACTGGCTGAACCCGTCCACAACAACCTGGAGCCTATCCCGGGCTTCTATGGCATCAGTGTATTGAATATATAACTGAGCCATTTCATTTTTCAACTTCCTATTCATTTCATTGGCATCAAAGAGCACTCTTTCATTGTCATCTATTTCCTTAATTAGTTGGTCACAGGACTCCCTTGACGCCTTTAATAAGCTCAAAGCCTCACTGAGTTTGGACTCTTCGAGGCGAGCACGGGCGCTGCGAGTCATGATCATGACGAAGGATAACTTTTATAAGGAAGGAAAGAAAACAATTTAGAAGAGCTAGGTAGTTGTGAATGAAAGTAAATTGAGAGAGGATTAGTGCAGAGGAAAATTGAAATTTAATAAAGTAAGAAGTTCTGTAACCAAACCAAACCAAGGTTATGTTTACGTTCAAAAGTCATTGGCATAAACAAGTAGCCGTATTAAAAGTGAAAAAGTGATTTCTGGTGTAATATTATAGAACGCAAAGAAACGAAATCAAGTAAAATATTAAGTATTGTACCTGATCACAAGATGACAATGCAAAATTCACTTGAGCCGGTAACTGTCACTGTTTCACATTTAAATATTTACACTTTGTTTTACACTTGGTATGTGAATCTAATACAAAAAACTGATTATTATCCTATTTACTTGATGAGTATTGGAAATGGGCTTTAAAAACATACGAAATTAAATATTTAAAATTAAAATAACAAGAGCAAATTCAAATCAGCTGTTAACTCTAGTGTTGCCACAGGAAAAAAAACTGGGATTTCGATTATCCGGGGACACTTAGGTCCCGAGCATCCGGGTTAATCGGGGTTCTACTGTAATTGTATTTGGTACTTAGTTAAAAGCAGTATGGCGCAGTTGCACCACAAATCCCTAAATGCGTTTAGAGCTAAATAAATTTAAAACATTGTTCCATTGTTTTAAATATGTTTATCATTAAATGCATTTAGTGATATGTGGGCCTTAAACTATGCCTAAATGTTTTACCTGTGATTCTGGTAAAAACTGTAGGTAAGGAACATAGTCATCAGGATGTTGTCCTCTTTCTCCTGCGAGGAAGTCCAATGCAGAATCTAACTCACTAACCCAATCACCTGACACTGAAAGAAATATGATATTCGTTGATAAAAATAAGAAACATTAAGACAATGAATGAAAGCCAAAAACAGATTGCTGTAGTGTTGATACATATGTATCTTCTAGTGTTACATATTTATCTACACTACAGGAATCTTTTTTTGGAAACTTTTTTTTTGCCTGTTTCTTATTTCTACAGTAAAATAAATCAACTATTTTTTTCACTTTCTATCTTTGCTTTATACGGTACGCCAACGTTCGTGGCAGTCGCGGTCATAAATCGCGATAGCAAGATGACAAAAGAATCATTCTAGGGGGTAGGGATCCAGTACTGAATACTAAACGTCGCACATTCTTGAAGAAGTGTCGTCGGTGGCAGCGCATCGGTCACTTTGACTGCAAGTTTTGGGACACAGAGGGTAGGATGGGAGGTGGAGCATAGTTTGCGACATAGCTCCACATCCGCACCCTGCTGTCATTCCGTCGAAGTAGCCCCGCTTTACCAGGTTAGAGTTAAATCTTCCCACTTGTTTCCGGAGATGGTTCAGGCACTTTCAGGAAAGTCCCACGTTTTATGACCGCGACACCCACGAGTATTAGCATTCAGAATAGAATAACTAGAATATGTGACTAAATTGTATGTTTACTTACAATTATACCAAGTATTGAGCGGTGCTATAGGAGATCTCATGACAGCTGTACATCTTGCATGCAACTGTTGTTTAGAGGCTCTATGTGCTGCCCGTGCAGGGAACAATGCTCGTACCAAAGACAAGAAGTTTGCATGTGTTGTCTCTGTAAGAGACTCGTCAGGGTCCACTAGGGGAGTATCTTCCACTGTTTCAGTTGATGTCTCCACTTGGATCACTTCTCCTGAGTCGTCTGCTAGTTCCACTGGAAGAGCCATCATGTCTGAAGCAAAAGGATTTCTTACTGTGAATGGGTTAACAAGGGTCATCTTTCTTCCAAGATTAATCTTTTTAAAAGGTTATTTTTGTACCAGTTATCCAGAGAATTAGTCACATGCATTATTAAGAACTTGTGTATTAAAGAGAATAGTAATTTGATAATTTTAGTGGAAATGAAGAGATGCTAAAGAAAATGCATGAAAAAGCAGGTTTTAAACAAGCAAGTTAATAAATGAGGAATGATTAATCATTATTTAACAAAATAACCAACAAACACTGTTTAAGGCAAATTAAAACGGCGAAAAGAAAAAGAAAAAAAAAAGTTGACCAATCAGAAAGGGGCAAATTAGACTTAAGTATTTGAATTTTAAGAAGGAAAGGAGATTACATCAACATAAATTCTAAGCAAATAAAACATGAATGGATGATGAAATAATTAGTAATGAGATATACTTACCATCCAGTGTAATGTATGGCAACTTACCAATTCCATCCAAATCCTCTAGTTTGATGGGCACTGCTTGTTGTATGCCTGCCCTTGCAGAGTTTGGAATGGGCACCATTGTATCGGGAGGCTCTTGTTTCACTATGCTATCTAATTTTACTTCACTGTAGTTTAGACTGTAAGAACATTATAATATTTTTTTTATTACCAAAACCATAATTGTTGGGATAGTTAGAAGTTGATGTAAACCAACTTGAGACGAACTTGACGCTTTCTTTTGAGTGACGAAGATGAAAAGAACTCACTTTGATATATTACTAGGGGGATATTTTTCAATTTCCTCTTCTTTAATCTCAACCTGTTCAACCCTCTTTATTGATTTTGGACTAGTCATGGGGTCCACAAATGATGAACTTTCTGAATCAGACTCTTCTCTTTCACATTTGATCTTTATATTTGGCAACAAAGGTTTATTTTCAACACTTTCAAATGATTCTTCCTTGCCCTTTTTAGCGGTTGCCTTGTCTTGAACTCTACTTTTACTAACACTATCTTTCTTTGGCCCCCTCCTTAATTTTTGCAATGGTGATCCACTTTTTTGACCACCAAACATTAGTTTTTTAGCACCATTCACTAGAGCAACTCTCTGCTTTATGTCATCAATCGATATTCCTGTTGTATTTAGTTCTGGATGACTCTGAAAACAAACAGTTAAACATTTTAGTTACAGACATGTATCAACCATGTTTCTTCCACAAAGCAGCGTAATACTAGACTATAAGAATGCCACTAAGCATACATAGCATCATGCCTTCATTCCCCAAACGGGGGTGCAGAGGTCGCACATATAGTACTCCCACATTTTGCCATGCTAAAGTCACATGTGGTAGAGGACCCACGCACAAGAACATGAAACATGTTATTTACAGTGTAACATAACTTACTTTCAAATTTCTAGATAAGATATACCATACACATAATAATGGTAAGTTGTTCAAATGTGAAAATAATTTCCAATAACAAAATGTCTACCTCTCTATACTGCCTTCTTGTCCTATGCGCTGCTAAAACATTCTTTAAACACTCTAATGATGTCAAGTTTGACTGATCTGAACCTCCTAATGTTCCGGATACATTCCCATCAGCAGTCTGAAATTTAATGATATGTTTTAAATTAAATATTTTGATTAGATGGTACACATAGCCAGCTTCATGTCTATGGTAACCACTTGACATTGATAGTGCTCTTTATGTTGTACTATGAGGGTGGTTTTGACTTTACTATTCAATTTAGTTATTACCTGTCCAGGATTGAGTTGTTTCCGTTTTCTTATAGACTGTTCTGGAGGACCTTCAGGATAGTTTTCATCTTCAGATTCATCCCCTCCAACCTCACTGCGTATAGCAGCCAGCTCTTCAAAATATCTCTGTTTAGCCCTCAAATGCAATGGCTTAAAGTTATTCTTAGATGAGGGTTTTGGCGGCAATAATGGAAGACGTGGTATGGGACCTGGTGGAGCTGCTTTGGCAACTGCTAGTAGGCGTTCACGGGATATTAAGACTTCTGGTAGTAATTTTGCATAGTACGATTTTATCTGAAATAATTATATTTGGTAGTCAAACGGAGTAGTAAACCTACAGTTAAAAATCTTCACAATTCTTTAAGTATTGGAAAGAACAAAAGTTTAACAGTTATCTGTGCTTATATTCACCTTATGCTTCTGTTGTTTAGCCCTTGCTTTCATTAAAAACCTTCTCATTTTAGCTATATCTGGCCTATAGTTACCCTGCCTTAAATTGTTATAAAAATCACCAAGAGGTGACGTAAAATGAAAAGGTTCATGGTTAAAAAGCATTTTTATGGTTTTTTCCTTCTCCTCTTCTTCGTTCTCCGTGAATTTGGGTAAGAACTTGCTAAGTTCCTCTTTGTGTTTATCTTCTAAAGCATCCCAAGTTTTCATAGAAAAGAACTCTTTGAATACAGAGTAGTCCTCACAGAGCTCTTGAGGAAGCTCCAGGGACACTCCCAAGATGCGCACCGGCTCCAACACCTCGTCATCTCCTTCCGAACTGCCGCTTGATGTTTCGGAAGAGCTACTGCTCTCCCCACTGTAACTGTGTTCACTCTCCATCTTTTCTTCCATTGAGCACAGAGATGATGTGCAACGTTTAGGCAGTCTTGATGAAATGCTTAGGTTTTCCACTACAGACCATAACGATTTTCCGCCCACTTCATTGGATTTTCACGTTGTTTTGTTCGTGTTGTTTACAAAAAACCTAAGCAATGGTATAACAAAATCGAACACAGAGCCATGAAGTTTTTTTAAACAGCCGTCAAGTCTTGTCTAAAATAAAATAGAACGCACACGCCAAACCACGGCGTTTCATACATACTATGCGCCAGAACGGAACATTACGATGAGAAAATAGCTTGACAATCAAGAACAGCGACATTTTGCCCGCAAAATAGAATTTAAAAGTAAAAAATGGATTGTCTATGATTTGTCTTTGGAATCGGTATGTGACACTCTTGAAAAAGGTCTGTTCACCAAACCATAGAGTATTTTTATCTTTTCGTCTTGTGAACTTTCTAGTAGGCTAGTAATTACTATTGTCCCAGGCCCTCCGACCCTGGGGGCCCTAAATCTTGACAAGCACTTTTTAATCTACACCTAAAGAATCGAGGCCAACATGTGTTCATTTAAAGGCAGTTTGCAAATCGAGGCCCTAGGGGGGCCTTGAATTACAAACTGCCTTTACACTATATAATATAAAACGTAGGGTGCTAAAATTGTCGAGATCGCTGTGCTCGCTTTTGCATCCTACGTTCTCTTATTTCTCAAACTTTTGTACTTATTCCAACAGAGGCATAGTAACTCCTGTCTATATCTGTATGAATGGTCAAAAGAAAACTTTACTGAGGCTGTAGGTATGCCATAATTTTCGAGGGACTTCGCTCGCTTTAGTATTCTACATATTAACCTCTTCGAGACTGTGTGCAAAGGTTTTCGAGCTTGCTCCACTTGCCCTTGCAAATATTTCTGCAAAAGTCGACCAAGTATCTGCCATTTCTGTAAGGATGATAAAAAAAGTTTCCATACAATTCTCGAGAATTAAAAAAAAAAATAGAATTTATGTATCGATTAGCATAGCGGTAAAATAATCTACGCCACAATTTAAATTCTCAGTAAATTCTCCTCAGCGAGAAAATTTTGGACAACATTTGCAAGAAAATTTTCATAAATTCTCTAAAATTTCGAATGGTTTGTAATAACGAATGTTAAATTAAGATATCTGTATAGAAACATACTACGATTTACAATAATAAACTTGAATTAAAATCTTTTAAATTAAATAATATGAAAGGCAAATACTAAAAAAAAAAAAAAAAACTGGTCAAGTGCGAGTTGGGCTTGCGTACCGAGGGTTCCATACAAATATGTAGTAACATGTGCATGTAACTACAAATTGTAAAATTTTTCGATGTTAATATGAGCCATATTGAAGACGATTCAGATAAAGTGATTACTCATAATCAGTAAGCCCTGCAAGAATTTTATTTATCACCTTATGTTTTTAATTAGAAGCCATGCGCCCGATGAGATTTCCCATCGACTAAAATAAAAAAAACCCTCGAGGGATGAATTTTCAAAAATATTCTTATAAGAGGAACTCTTATGCATGTTAGGCTGTCCGTGAATTTAAGATTTTTACTATGTAGATTACGTTTACTTATTTTTTAATTTCACGAGAAATAGAAGCACACATACGCGTGTATCTAAAATTAAAATTTCTGTTATTAAATACGAAATGGCACGGACATCGACGCGCAAACTGTATCCGTGTACAGTTAATCGCGTCGATGTCCCTGCCATCCTGTATACATATTTACCCAAGGCTTGGGTATTTACTCGAGTAAATTCGCGTTATTTCCCCAAGTGCGAATATACTTGGATTGATATTTTCACTTTGGGTATTTTCCGGTCACTCATCTCTATCCGTCAGAGATGAGAGAATAGTCTCGATCCATCACTAGTAGCAACTCCGAAATTACCCCATAAGAACCATCGAGCTAGAAAAAAATACGACCAGAGTACTGTAATATGTATTTACAAAATAAGGGTAGAATCCGTCCTCAATAACACGTTCAGTGCACTTGAATTTATTAAAATTGATTTTTTCAATATAAGCCTGAAATGAAACGCAAAACTTAAAAACCAAAAACAAGCAGTTGGCGGTGGTGGTGTCGAAAGATTTGACTTTTTGACGTAAATTATTCGTGTAGTAAATATGGCTGACGAACTCAATGTTGACAGTCTAATTCACAGACTTTTAGAAGGTAAAGATACATTTATTTCATTTTCTAATATGTACGTTGATTCTCTGACTCTGAAAGTTATGTTCTAACATAATGGATCTTCGCTCAGTGTGCTCTTGTTGCGTAATTATCATCGAGTATGTAGGTATAGAAACGTCAAACTCATAAATAAATCGATTATCCCCAATTCTTATCTGATTCTGCATTTGATGTTAGATCTTTAGATGACTCCCAGGCGACTATTTCCGTCTTAGAAATAGAGCAGACACTGTAAATAGTTAAATTATATAGCTACAATATAGATAATCACACTACTAACAATGATGTCAGATTTCATAGCATGGAACACTTCCATGGGCCTATTGTTAAGCTTTTATTCGCTTTCTGTATCACTTTATATGATTTAAAAATGTTTATTTCACTTTATTATGCTGCTTTTTGGTGGGTTACCGCAGTATACAGACTGCAGCAGGAAACAGCAAGGCGAAAAGGGAAATTGAAAGACATCTTTTCAGGAGAATGTATGGTTATATCCAGAATTCTTGCCAAAGTATTAAGCTAGATTCTTTATTTTCTTCCTTTAGTGACCAATCCCTTAATAAATTATCCCATTAAAATTTAAAATTTTATTTTTACTCTTTTTTACTTATTTTTATTATTCCTCATAGGTCCTAAAAATAGCCCACACTTTAAACAAAGGAAAGCTATTAGTATTAGAAGGCCACATTATGTACCTTTTCCTAAAGTTACTCTGTTATTTAACTACCTATATACCCACTCTATGAACATTTGTATACAAGAATTTGGTGCGGTCTTCATAACAATAATTTGTGACATTGTTGGTAATTTCTTAATTTTATATATTTAGTAATTTTAGATGTCTGTTTTGTTGTCAAATTTCGATTCTCCTCAATTAATCTCTGTTTGTTTTATTTGTTTATTAATGAGATCAGGCATGTTATACAACATGTAACGTTAAATGCGCAAAACCTCAGACACCCCAACTGATTTTTAATTCAATTGACCAATTTCAGAGAGAAAATAAGTCATTAAAAAAAATTGTAAAGGTTTTATGTGCTGTTTTAGTTTTACTGGCCATTCTGATTGTTTCTTGCGTCTGCGATGACGCTTTATCGACGGAGGAGTCGTCACCGGGCCGCTGCGCTGCACTGACATTGGCTTGCTTGACCTATTAATAAATAGACACGGCAACGTTTTTGATGAGGATTTTTTGAAAAATGTGACCTATATTAAAAAGTGGTTCAATTAATTCTGCTCGTTATTCTGATCAAACTATTTTCAGGTTTTGCATATTTAACGTTACACATTGTATATACAGGATGGAAGTTTTTGGAAGGTTCTTGTTATATTCTGTTTCATTTTATATTTTACAACTAAATATTTTTTATCTTTATTTACCAAATCTGCTATTCCAATCCCTAAAATGTTGTCCAAGATTTAATGTTGTTTTGCGGCTATTTGTTGGTTTATGTTAAGATGCATGTTTTAGATTGAAATTGGATTTACTTGAGTTTAGTTCTTGTATAATAAATGTAAATAGTTCTATGTGTAATATGTATTGTACAGTGTTTCTAGCCACAATTGTCAGATTTATTTTTCATCAATTCAAGTATTACTTCATCCATGCATATTTGTGAGTGCTTGAGATGTAATTTTATTATTTATTTGAAATATCAATTAGCTTTTTTTTTTTCTTAGTCCTTACACTTCACTCTCACTACATAAAGTATTTTGGTCACACATTGGGTTACCATCTGGTTTTGTCTGGATTTATTTTTAGGGAGTCCAAAGAAGTTCTAGGTGAGTTACCCAGGTGTTGGACTTTTTAAAAAGCATGAGAAAATCCAGGGTATTTTGAAAACAAATATGTAGTATAATATTACTACAGATGGCAGCCTAACTCATTAATTATCAAGTTGGAGCTTCATATCAAATTTAATCAGCAACATTACATAACCATTGTTCAGCCTTCATATCAGGAGTATTGGGTACAACAAATTAAGTAATAATTTAATGTTGTCTCAGTTCGAGGATGCAGGCCTGGGAAGACAGTGCAGATGTCGGAGTCAGAGGTGCGGGGCCTTTGCACCAAGTCCAGAGAGATATTCCTACAACAGCCGATACTACTGGAATTGGAAGCACCACTCAAAATTTGTGGTATGTTATTCAAGACTTAGTTAATTCGAATTAAACTCTCCTACAAGTTCTCTAATACAAGTCACTTTAAAATTTCTATAAGATCTCATTCTGTTGCTCTCACTGTATTGCAACGAAAAAAGACTTTCTTAATTGTACTTCTTTAAGACAAGGGTAGTTGAGTATTACGAGGACACAAAAAAAAATATAATAATCGGTTCATATGAGTTTCCGTGTATTACCTACTCTATCCCTATCTTTGACATTAGCTAAAAGAATTTTGCTGATTAATTTATATTTACTTATTAATAAAATTCACTGTTATCCCTAAAAATATTCTTTCGTTTGTTTATAAGATCTGTCTATCAAAGAGATTATGTATGAATGAGGGTGGCAGACATTATTATGATAAGAGATCAAAATAAAACAATATTGACAGGCCATTTAAACCATAACAAGATAACTCCTATCAGTCAGTAGTCTCCATACAACATGATCATAAGCTACTCCACAGATAAATTAAACAATGGCGCCGATTCCATTGTTCACAAATTAAACTAAATTTAAGTTCAGTGCATCTTTTTCTTTCTATTTCATTAAGAAAAGGACAGAAGATAACTTTTAGTTTAGACGTTAGTCACGTCTAAACTTGTGACACTACTCCATACAAGTTTAGACGTTAATCACGTAAACTTGTATGGAGTAGTGTCACGCGCCGTTTAATTTGACAGGACTAAACTAAAATTTATCTTCTGTCCTATTCTTAATGAAAAAGATGTACTGAACATAAATTTAGTTTAGTTCGTGAACAACAGAATTTGTACAGGTTTTCTAATTTTCAGGTTCTTGAAGAAGTATTCAATTAAAAAACAGCCTAACGCCATGATATCAATTATTAAATTAGTGTAACAGTGAACACTTTTAGATTTTTTTTCCAGCTCACATTAAAAAGTCATAAAAATTCAATTTATTATTACAATGTTTCCACAATTGTTATTAATTTCAGGTGATATACATGGTCAGTACACGGATTTACTACGTCTGTTTGAATATGGCGGCTTCCCACCCGAAGCTAACTATCTATTCCTGGGAGATTACGTGGATCGCGGCAAGCAGTCCCTTGAGACCATTTGCCTTCTGCTCGCTTATAAAATCAAGTATCCTGAGAACTTCTTCCTTCTCAGAGGCAATCACGAGTGTGCAAGCATAAATCGCATTTATGGTAAGTGTGTCATATCAGCATTTAATGACAATTTTAAACAAGCAGTGAGCTTCATGATAAATATTTGTTTGATGTCTAAGATTAAAATTTTATCCAATGAGATCAGATTATCTTCCGATATAACCATGATTTCTAAATAAATTCCCTTGATACTATTTTCTGTATCAAGAACCTTAGTGAGTAGGTAAATACTGAGTAATGTTCATTTATACTCCTAATTGAAGTTATACTTGACCTCATTTGTTACGACCTTGTCAAGGCTCACATGCCATAGATTGGAATCTTGATTAGATAGATGATTTACGACTGCAATTCGACACGCTATGTGCATCCATCAGGTTTCTACGACGAGTGCAAACGCCGATACAATATCAAGCTGTGGAAGACATTCACGGACTGCTTCAATTGCTTGCCAATAGCAGCTATCATTGACGAGAAGATTTTCTGCTGTCATGGCGGCCTCTCTCCAGATCTACAAGGCATGGAGCAAATCAGGCGAATAATGCGACCCACTGATGTTCCTGACACAGGTAAATAATCCTGCTAAACGACGAAAATAAAATACATATAAGACACAACTAATTGATGAATCATGTTCATTCATCCACATGACTAATTGTAAGTCAACGATTCGTTTCCGTCATTGACATATTCCGGATCATTGTGTCTAACAACAGTTCGGTATCAGTTACAAAATGCATGAACTAAATCTATGGATTATTTGAATACAGTAACAGCTACGGTTTTAAAGCTCTTTGAATTAACTTAAGTATCCAAGTAAAAACCACCTACCTAGCGTCAAGTCTAGAGCTGCTCGTGAAGACTAAATTATTATGATCCAATTAGTAACATCGACATTGAAATGTTTCAGGACTGCTTTGCGACCTACTATGGTCAGATCCAGACAAAGACGTACAGGGTTGGGGCGAGAATGATCGCGGTGTATCATTTACATTCGGTCCAGATGTCGTCAGTAAATTCCTCAACAGACATGACTTGGATTTGATTTGTCGGGCTCACCAGGTACAGACTTTTCTTTAGATTATTCTATAAACTGTACTTCTGTAAGTTAATACCTCAGAAATGCTGTGGTGACAAGATTTACCAGTCAACAAGGTAGGTTCCAGTGAAGATTGTCCAGTTCAATGTAGGTGCATACATTGCACCCGAATTATTGTATAATTGTACCCAGATACAGTGCTCTGGAAGATCTTCTCCCCTGATACACTAATTATTACGTAAATCCTCTATATGTTATGCCAAAGGCAATATAATTAGGGTTCCGTACCAAAGTCTGTCTGTCCGTCTGTCACAGCTGGATATCTCAAGAACTACTAATGCTATCAATTTGGAATAGTTTTAAATGACATTCGCCTGTTTTGCAAATAAGAAAGAAATAAATATACAACATGTAACGTTAAATGCGCAAAACCTGAAAATAGTTTGATCAGAATAACGAGCAGAATTAATTGAACCACTTTTTAATATAGGTCACATTTTTCAAAAAATCTTTATTAAAAACGTTGCCGTGTCTATTTATTAATAGGTCAAGCAAGCCAATGACAGCGCGGCGCAGCGGCCCGGTGACGACTCCTCCCTCGGTAAAGCGTCGTCGCAGACGTAAGAAACGATCAGAATGGCCAGTAAAACTAAAACAGCACATAAAACCTTTACAATTTTTTAAATGACTTGTTTTCTCTCGGAAATAGGTCAATTGAATTAAAAATCATTTGGGGTATTTGAGGTTTTGCGCATTTAACGTTACACGTTGTATATACGGGGTGTCCGAAAAGTCATGGATTACCTTTTACCTGCTGATGGGCCACATTGAGATCTACCAATAAAAAAAATGACCTACCAGTAAAAAATTTTTTTAACCAGGGCCGATCAAAAATAAGGTAAAATTTTTTTTCACACTTTCAGAAATCGTCAACAAAAATTACACGAGTTCCACTATCAGTCAAGAGCGCTGAGGCGCTGACCTAAAACAGCAATATTCTACACCGCAGTGTTAAAATTCTCTGACGAATATAGGCCTCGCCAGTGAAAATTGTAACACATTCCAGGTTTCACAACCAAAATGTCCTCCTTCCTACCTACTCTCAGGAAGCTTTTGGTGAAGCACATGTCTAGTTTTTTCTGGGCACAGAACTATTTAGGTACCTATACGAATGAAGCTCCTAATAGGCTCCCGGTTACTGGGTATTAATGAACCCCCAAGAATTCAGCCAGGGGTTTAGTAGTTTTTGTTTGATGGTATGGAACCTTCGGTGCGCGAGTCTCGCTCTTGACCGGTTTTTTGTTTTTTAATTAGGATGCTTAAAATATAAAGCGCTGGTGCCGGTGGTCATATCGCTAACAGCCTGTAAAAGGATGGAAGCCTAGTAACATACAGAGGATGGACATTAACATAACTAGAAAACGAATAGATTACAATTCACAACTTTTGAACAGCAGAGATAATACCTATTTGTTGCTTTGTGGTTTTTAGGTAGTGGAAGATGGTTACGAATTCTTTGCAAAACGACAACTGGTGACACTGTTTTCTGCGCCCAACTACTGTGGAGAGTTTGACAATGCTGGTGGCATGATGTCTGTTGACGAAACTCTTATGTGTTCTTTCCAGGTATTTATTATATTTTTTTACCTTTTTATCACATTCCCAGCTTCTGATAGCCTGATCAGTCCCTGGTATAAACAAAATAGTCAAGATTTACTGATTAGATCATTTTTTTAGACCAGGGTTTAACCATTTTTTATATTATGCTGAACCTACTAAGGGTGGTGGATATACGCTTTACATTTTTATATTTATAATTTAGTGCCCTAGCCCCCATGACACTCAAAATCAAAATCAAAAGTCATTTATTCAAACTAGAGTGAGAATCAGCATTTTTTGAACGTCAAAATTACAAAAGACAGTCCCCCATAACGAACGCCCTTCACCACTTCCTAGTGCATTGTTCTAAAACCTAGGTCTGATTCAGTCAATTAGCCTAGCATAATGTAAAGTGGTTTATTACTAAATTGACTTTCTACCTTCGCACAATATTTTTCTAAATCACCTGTTTATCAAGTAATGGCAATCACAGCGCCTGTGTAAGGTGAAATATCGTTCGTATGACGTAACAACTTACGGGCCGATTACTCTGGGACCAAGTGAGGTCGGCGCCGGTCCTGGTTTGCTTTTCTATAAATAATAATCCTTATTTATAGGAAAGCGATTTGATGGAAATACGTGGCGTCCTGTGAGCTGCGGGAACCGCGTCGCTAAACTTATCAATCATGTGTTATAGTATGAGCACGTACCACGAGAATTTAGTATTTTCTTTATGAATTTCTTGGCGTCAACGCGAAAACACAATGAAAGGTACCATAGACTAATGCGACATTTATTCCTTCAGATACTAAAGCCATCTGAGAAGAAGGCAAAATACCAGTACAATGCTGCCCTGTCATGACAATACAATAACAAATCGGAAACAACTTTTTTTTTTTGGGAAAACACAAATATAACTTTTTGAGGTTTTCGTCACTATCTCTGCTATTTTGAACTTTATGTATTAACTATTTTTGTAGAAATATCGGTAATTACATATTCAAAATGACCGTATATATTTTTTTATCATTCTTTGTAAAAAAAGATTTAATTTTTTATGCTATTTTTGTGAACGAGTACAAAGTAATTAGTACTAGAATGTTTTACTATATTAATACTGTAATAATTGATGTGATTTTTTAATGAAATCACGTGTTTGAATAGCGTAAATCGAACACTAATTTTATTTTGATTGTTTTGTAAAATATTGACTGGAATTTTAGTAAAGCGACTAGGTATACCATACGCTTCAGGATGGCGAGTGTACCTATCCAATGGAGGATAAATAATTATGTTGAAATAATGTACTTTTAATGTGTTTTTCATTATTTGTTATGATTTAAATGTACCCAGTTACGAAACAGATCACAAAACGAAAGTGAGTCGCCATCCCGAGCTAAGGATGGCGCGTGCATCCTTTAAGACATAAGTATAATGTTAAAACATTTATCAAACAACTTCCGTCACCTGTATCTTAATGTGTCAAAAAATGAACCAATTCGTTAATAAAATTGACGTGATATCCTATTTTCACTTTTCATGTAGAATAATAATTCAATGAACACCCATAGGTACAGACTCCAGCACATCAAGCTACTACAATCTGTCAGAGTTCTTTAATAGATTTTCAACTTTATCCCTAAAGCATAAGGTTCAAATTTGATTGGGAAAATCTTACAGTTTTGGGTAGCTTGATGTGCTGGCGTCTGTACATCCTCGGCATGCAGTTGGCTATTTTGCATCAAAGCATATAGTTAATGGAATATCCATATTTTATGTAGGATTATACATTGATTGGGGTTTAACAGTGACAGACAGATATTTCCTATTTCGTTAAACACGCACACGCACACGCACACAGACAAAAGCATGACCCATTTTCAGGTCTACTATAATTTTAAAAGTACCCCTGGTTACTTATAAAATGTCTCATGTATACCGCTCGCGTACCGGTGTCGGAGGTCTATTCTGGGGCAAAGGGAGACCATTAAAGCATGGATTGTTACCTGTTGCCATCAAATCACACTATTATGGCTATATCAGTCGTCACCGGCCTATGTACAACTGCTGGACAGCCAGAACTCCATAATACTGTCAACTTCATCCATCATACAAGATATCTTACTATAGTGTTTATCCCTGCGTGTAAGACTGCATTCAATTAAGCATCTGTATGGTCGAAAATGCTAAAGAACAAACCATAATAATTAGGGAAAGCCAAAGAAACGTGACAAAGCAACAGAGATGCGTTTATTATGTTCTTTACTGCAGACATTACTGAAAGTGCCTTTAGATTAGTCGTGAAGGCACTGCAATGTTGAATTGCACACAAAGCAGCACTCAATTTTAAGGTACGGAAGGAATGGTGCAATTATTTTGCTTCTTAGACGAGCCCGTACAATTTTGTGATGGTCTCTCATAACAATGAGTATAAAGAGGAGAAAGGAGAGAAATTCAAATTATGGGTAGCAAACAAAATGAGCTTAAAATATAACACTGTGGAATCAATGCAGACCAATAAGAGCAACAGTCTTGGTTTGCATTAGGCTGGGGTCTATC
Organism: Eremobia ochroleuca; assembly: GCA_949629135.1. Taxonomy (NCBI): domain Eukaryota; kingdom Metazoa; phylum Arthropoda; class Insecta; order Lepidoptera; family Noctuidae; genus Eremobia; species Eremobia ochroleuca. Next base: position 10,904,510 of record OX451398.1, read on the forward strand.
TGTCCACACGCCGACCGCGACCGAAAACGAGTAGCCGTCCGTCCCCGACGACGTTCGAATGCTGTGTTTGTAAATACACGAGCGCGGTCTCGCTCGCACGCTGGGCATGCGACCGCCAGGTGCGACGACGGCAACGAACGTTTTGGCAACCGGCGGCGTGCGTTACCGCGTGTTGTCGGTAGCGTGTGACCGTTTTAACGAGACCGTAGCCCTAAAAATGTATGTTAATTAGGTCGGCGGCGGACGATATTTTGAACTTAATAAGAAATCATTAATGGGGAACTGAAAGCTTATGTTCGGCAGTGGATCTCGATATTTATTAGTTCAGTTTAGAGACTGGCAACTGCACATTGTAAAGTGCAGGTCTCTCCCTCACTTCAAGTATAAACTTTTCAATGTCAAACATTGTTTATTGTTTAAAAAAAACTTGTCAATACGTCATGTCCTTGCTTGGCAGACAGGCAACGCAGAAATGACGCGGGCGGGACGCCTGCGTTAGACAGCGCGCTCGCCGCGAGGACGCCACGTTCCGTGGCGATCGCGACAGTCGCGCGGCGATACAATGACGTTCCGCTCGCACTCATCCACTCGTCACATCGCCGTGTGTAGACACGTTCTAAGAACCAGCGCAGACGACGGACATTTTGTCCGCGGACTTTTTCGTCCGCCAAAATATAGCGCTTACAACTGCATCAAATAACGCACACGAGGGACTAAAAATACCACGGACAGAAAGTCCGCCTCGTGTGCGTTACTTGATGCAACTGTAAGCGCTCTATTTTGGCGGACGAAAAAGTCCGCGGACAAATGTCCGTCGTCTGCGCTGGCCCTAAGAGTGTATAGAAATACGTGGCACGACGATAATATCGCCGCGATTCTCTCGCTCGTGGAGACGGCCCCTAAGTTGTCACGGCGAGATGGTTACAGAATCGCACTGCGGATTGTTTGGTTGTTACTAAATGTCTCACCAAACATTAAAGTAAAAGAGTTGCTAGTATTCTAGACGTATTTAGAGATAATACTGTAAACTAAACTTACTAGTAGAATTGAGCTGGTGAGTAATAAAATTAAAGGACTTGTAATAACATTTATTAATTTTCCTCCAGATACTAAAGCCATCTGAGAAGAAGGCAAAATACCAGTACAATGGCATAAACAGTGGAAGGCCAGCCACACCTCAGCGATCACCACCTAAGAAGAAATAACTGACGTTTGGGATCCAGTGTGCTGCACAGTGAGAGGAATGCTACAAATAATTAATTATATCATGTATTATAATTATTGTTTAGTATGGTCATTAGACATAGCCGAATAATATGTCGCGTATTGTTAAAATTTATTTATCGATTTGCTTGTGCCTTCTTATTTTTAATTTTTATTATTAATGTGAGTGATATTAATTTATGAATTTAGTTCTACAGATTGTATTGAGCTGACATTATCTATTCGGCGATGCCTTGGTGACTATTGCTTTTTCGATCCCTGATTATAAGGCAGCCTTTAAAGTGGTATTGTGCCCTGTTGTGTTATTGTAACATGTTGATGTTGTAGTAAATTGTTTCGTTAATTTTAAAATGTTTGAGAGTTGGCAAGCGATCTTAAAGATGCGGGCATTGGAGACGAAAGCGTCGTTACATTTCATATTACCTATTTATTAAGTTGTAGTGGATCGAAAGCACATTCGCTTGGTTTATTCTGTAACTAATGTGCCTATAAATGTAAATTATATATAGGTCTTGAGTAAGTGACGATAATTGGTTAATTTGAAATTTCTAGTTTTATTGGATTAGGCAAAATTAAAATGAATGATCGTCCATGGAATTTCATCCTTTGATTATTTTAGTTAATTATATTTTGTTTTCTATAATCCTATTGTGGAGCTGGCCTAAGACATGATATTAACCTTCACCTCGTCATAGCAATAAGTGTTTTTTCTGTTCTAGGACTCCATTGCAATCACGTATGTGTTAAGGAGGGAGTGAAGTACCCAGTGAAATTAATGTTATTTTGCACTCAGTATTATTCTTACCGATTAAGTATCTGTTCAAAATTTGACAAATGTTCAACATGATCTCCCTTGCTGAGGCTTTCCCTTCAAAGTTTACTGTTAAGTCTCAAAATGAATTGATATAATTTATAAAATGTGGTAGAAGCAGTGTAGTCCTCGCAACAATAGTGCAATTGCTGTATTATTACTGTTATATTATAAAATGATGTGCAGGTTTTGCATTGTACAATTTTATTTAGCTATGTATGTTTTTTCATTAATAAATATCACTATTTTAAACTAGAGGTTTATTTTTATTTTATTTTCAGTTTGGTTTGCATTTACAAAATGTATTTTTGTTTAAAACTAACATTTTTATGTATCTACTAAGAGAGTAAATGTGACTTAATCTATTTCATACTTTTACATCACTTGATGCTTATTAAATTTGTTGTTAGAAGATAATTATGTTGCTATAAAATTATATCTGTTCTTACACTGTAAAATAATTAGCTGGTACAGATAGCAGCAACATTAGAACTTATGTAATTTATGGTCACTTAATATTTAAAATTTTATTCTATTTTCGTCTACACTTAGAGAAGGATAAGTTTCGAAAGCAATTGAGTTTCAAATTATATAACTTATTATAAAATTTTGTTGTACTTTTTCTCAGGTGTGTACAATTTTCTGAAATATAAATTTTATTCAAATAATATCTATTACTTAATTTATTTTATTGATTTCCATATCTTTCTCTTTCCAGTTGATCTCTTCAATATTAATGTTATCTGTTAAAGAGGTTTTGATCAGACCGTGGTGATTGTCCAACTTATCATTAATTTTTAAAATAAGATCTTCATTTCTTCTCTGGTATTTTTGAATATCGAGCTGCAGAGCTTTCAGATAACCTCGCTTGGCTGATAGAATCTTCTTGACCCTATTAACTCTTGTTTCATATTCTTTTGCCAAAGATTCTAGTAGAATTTTTTGTTTTTTCAAGTTTGCTGCATCACTTGCTTTTAACTGCGCTTTTACATCTGCCAGTTGTGGTCTCCTATAGAAGAAAAAATAAATAATTTGTTAGCAGTAAATAGAGACCAGATATTGTTTATGTTAAAAATCCCTATTAAAGTTTTGTCCTGATTCACCCTACATCCCTATTCACCCTGTTTGACAGTACAAAAAAAAAAAAAAGAAATATGTTGAAAGGAAAGGCTATAAATAACAAGATTTGTTAATTTTATACTAATTTATGTAATCTAATTCCAACTAGACGTGTCCACCTAATGGACCAATTATTAATGTAACCCCAAGGTGTTATGCCGATTCATAGCCTTAACCTGAACCTTAGACAATAAATATGAAAATGCAACAAATTAAAATATACACATAGGATTTTGTGTAATAAAACATTAACTATTAGCTAAAATAGGATACAATAGTCAAAGAAGTGCTGTGCTGTGCTTTATAATATGTATACATGGTTTACTTTTGTCTAAAAAATATGTCTGCCATAGGCATTTCTTTATCGATATAATAAATGAATAAAACACATGCGATAATGAGTCAAGAGTTTACAATTTTAAACAAGAGGCCTAAAGTAAACTTCATACCTAGTACTTATTTAGAAATGATTCTATTTTGAAAAAGACCCTTTGTTCAAAAATATTTCTGCAGAACTTACCATAAAACTTTGTCAGTTTCCATTTCCATGAACTTTTCTTTCTGTTTTTCAAGGATTTCAAGTTTTTGGGGCATGTTCTCATACTCCCACATTGAACTTAACTCTTGAACCATCTCGTCCAGAATGCCTTGTTTCAAACAGTTGAACATGGGCATCCATTTCACGCGCCTAAGTTTTGCTTTGGGGACAGTCTCAAGAAAATCTTCATTCCTTGAAATAAGAAGTGGTTTCAAAACATTTCCATTTTTTGGAGTTTCTCATGTGATCTACATTTGTCTATCCTTTTTGTTACGACGTCGTGAAATATAACAATAAACTGTGTTTCAAGCAAAAAAAGAATTCGTCCACTACTTACCGGACAAGATTTACAATATTTCCGAATTCCTTTAGAATAGTAAAATTGTCAAAAGTTATTTCGGAGTTGTTCATCTCCACATCATTTACGAGATCTCCTAATTGTTCTCCCATTACTCTAAAATAATCTACAAAATGTACACAGAATAACAAAGTATAGCAATTGAAAATTTTAAACAGTAACGTTTCTATTCTGTCAAAATTGTTTGATTTGACTTTGTTGAGTTGACGGTTGACCATAGAAACTTAGTGACGCTTCTTTCAGGGTGACCCGTTTCTTATTCTATTTTAGGTGGCTGGCTGCTTGTTGTTGTTGCTACGGTAAGACCCTGCTGCCTAGTTTTGGTTATTGTTGTTGCAATAAGATCCCGCTATTATAGTATATTATAGTGCAGCAACTATAGGCAATTGGCTTTAATTGGGACTAACGAAATTACTTCGAAAATTGACAAGATCTGTAATTTTTTGCTCACCGATAGCACCACCATTACCACTAGGCTTGTTGCACAAGGTATGATAGTATAAATCGAACATAGCATACATTTTCCTCTCATTACATACATACATGAGGTAATTCCGACTTAATTGAGGATTTTTTTTTTTTTTAGTCTGGTAGCCCTTTGAAAACCATAGGCAACGTTTATACTTTTTGCAATCCAGTCGTTTAGTACTAAGGCTTTTAAAAGATGCTGAACTATGTGGTCCATTGTTAGCACCTCAGTAGGAACCTATTGGACGTTGATCAAAATATGATTTACGTCAGTAACGAATATGTATTCATAATAATAAAATCATCTGATAGAACTCTCTAAGTTCTGATTGGTCAAAAGTAAGATTATTTATATTTCAAGAAAATATCTCGCTAACCAGTTGTACTTATTTGGTAATTTCATTATTTTATTCTCTTGCATTGTATTCTGCGTATTATGAAAATATGACCCTAAATACAATATCGTCTATAGTCTATGGACTCGTAAAAGTGACAGCTTAAAATGAGCGGGAATTTTAAACACTCAAAGCTGGGGAAACGTCGAACTTGGTGGACGCGGCCTTTATGAAAAAAAATGAAAACATTGTTATATAAGGATGAAAACGAAAACGTGACACTGGCTGAATGCACAAACCGTGCGAAGCTAAAAAAAAAAACACTCAAATCCCGCGTAAGGTTTCAGAGTATTTTAAAATATTGGAGGTGCTTAAAATTCATTTGTTTTTTTTTAATATCTTGTAGATGGAGGATTACCATGATCGTATGCGACTTTGCCCCAAACCTTATGATACTTTACCTACTACTGTTAGAATGTATTATTTTGTGAGGGTAGGTGGCATGCGACCACGGCTAACCTCTGAACATCACTATGAATAGTATGAATATGTATTAAATACATTAGAATATATTACGTGTAAGTTTTTTATTTAATAGACGATAAATATTAAATAGTTTTTACAATATATATCAATATTTTCTTGTTTTAGTTGTTTCATATTTTTAGAGCGTGATTTTTCAGTAGTCGGATTTTAGTTTTTGACCTGTTTAATAAAACCGGATCCGAGTCAGGATGCTCCAATTTGACAACTTGCTTCGCTCGCTCTTGCATTCTCATAGTTAGATCACAATTACAGCTTTACCGTTCGAAAGTTACTATGCTACTTACTTTATTTATTTTGTAAAAACAAAACTGTGGCGAAGCTTCTTTTTTTCAAAAATTTTTGAGGGCACTTTTTGCCTAACTGTGGCGAAGCTTCAAAGGAAAGGTCGCCACAGTTAGGCAAAAAGTGCCCTCGAAAAATTTTGAATTTTGTGCCTGATCGTGTTAATACATTTTGTATGAAGAATAATGAAGATAAGTAGGTACGTGTAAGGGACATTGCGTCTTCGTCCCGTCCTGCACCCTAATTGCGTAACAGACTATTACTCTAAATTTATCATTTTGAAGCATATGCTAATCCATTGCTCTATTTGTTCGAAAAATGTGTCTGCTCAACAACGTAAATAACGCAATGAATGTTGTTGCACTGTCAAAATGAAATCCATTGCTACTGATAGTGTGTTACGCATTTGCCCTGCTGGTCTCACGCCCCTTCTGTGTGGCCCGCGCCTTTGGACTAGCCACGCTACCGATAACAGCTAAAGTTTACTAAATAGATAAATTAGGAATTACGTTCTGCTGCTCGCCGGGTGCTGATGTGGATCGGATTGCCCGTTGCATCGACGACGAAACTAGTAGGTACTATACCTACTCATCTACAGTGGCCTCCAAAAGTTAGTTGAACTTTTTCCACTTCAGCTTTGACACACCACATTATCCAAATGGTCAATGGTCTAGTGATCCAAATGTCTGAACTGCTACAGCGTTATTCTTGACTAATTCAACTTTTGACTTGTCATAAAAAATAATCAATAATCCCTTAGGAATACCTGATTATTTTTTTAAATTTTAAATCCTAATGTGGTATTAAAGCTGAACTGGAAAAATGTCAAGTAACTTTTGGAGGCCACTGTTTGTTGTGATCTCAGTTACCTACTTAGTAGAAATCTTTGCGTTCGCAATGTTATGGCAGTTGATAGGGTGTTATAAGGTAATTTAGGTAGGTATGAGGTACCTCTACATACTTAATTAGTCATCGGCAGATATTTCCGACATTATTGTTCTTCTTCTTTCATTATTATTCTTTTTCAGTAACATAAGGCTGCATTTCCACCAGAGATATGCGAGATATCGCTTTATTTTTATAGCTTGAGCTTAGCTAGAGATGTTACTAATTAGTTTTACGAAAATCCTTCGCTACACATCCTCACACACCTCTGGTAGAAAGGCAGACTCAGTGGATATAAATAAGGTTATAAAAATAGAAGAAAATCGTATGTATGGATTTTGCAGTAGGTAGGTATATATACAACATTATTTTTAGTAGGGGGAGTCCGGGAGAGTTTACCCGCCTTCGACTAAAATGCTCATAAATCGTTTTATATATTTACAAAAAATATTTTCTAAAATTGTACCCTAAGCTGCATTATTAAGCTTTATTTTTTCTTAAGAAAGTTTTATAAATCATTAATACTTTATGAGTAATTAACGATTTCTACCGAAGTGAGATTTGGCTAATATCTCCCGCCTGGGTGGGAGACTTTACCCCCAAGAAGGGAGACTTTACCCGGGTTTAAAACTAGGCAAAATAAAAATAACAAATTATAATTAAATAAAGAAATTTAATCAAAAAAACATGGTAAGTACATAATAATACGTAGTAAATGAGAACACAAGCTACATACTTTGAGTATCTTTGACATACAGGTAGTGAGGAATTAAGTACATATCACATATTAGACAACGTGTAACGTGAAATGCGCACATACTGACGCTGATGTTGAAGACTGACTGACGTTGTAAAGTAGACGATGTAGGTAACTCGATAGTGGTCACATCTGAAGGTAGTGCTGCAGTTAATGAGGGTAAAGCAATCGAAGAAACATCTTGCTCTGGAAGTTCATCAATCATTTCTCTGTCTGTTATTGCGGGACATAAAAAGTCTTCATCTGTAAAGATGTTGGAAAGGAGATATATATATATCGATTTATAAGACGTTGTCACGTCAAAAATATTATTGCAAGAGAAACAGAGGGAGAGATTACCCTGGGTAAAGTCTCCTCCCGTCGCCATGGCAATGTCTCCCACCCCATGCCAAGCTGTCCGTAATCAATTTACAAAAAAAAACTGTAATATTTAAGTAAAAACTATCTGTCGTAAAGGTTACAAGGATAATTACACTAATGATATGTATTCATGACATGCTGGAATCTATAAACAGTAAGCAACAGCAATCAAATATCGAAAATTGAAAAAAATAACTTACCGGGCACAAAAACGTGTTTTTACTTGTAACTCCAAAACGAAGCTGCCGATCGCAACATCGCCGCGTGAGTAAGGTGGGAGGCGCCTATGAGCTGTAAGAAGTGTGGCAATGTCGCAATATCTAGTTATACAGAGATTCTATGATCAGTGGCTATTGTCTCCCCCTGCTAAACTCTCCCGGACTCCCCCTATAGCTATTGCAAACCTGAATATAGTTCGTTCAGAATAAGTAACTGAATCGATCTCAATAATTGTTGCATAATGTTATATTTTGTCCCAAAAATATTTAAAAAAGGTTACAAGTTGGTCACCGAGCGACACTAAGTACCTACATATCCGCAAACATATAAATACAACACAGGTCACGGCCGGTCATAGCGGCACTAGGCGCGGGCGCACAGCGGGCTGGAGGCGCGGGCGGCGCAGGGCGCTGTGTGGTGTGAGCATATTTTTGTACAGACATCCAGGTAACATAAAGAACTTATAACTTTGTGATTTTTCATGATACAGTTTTGAAATTTGTTTGTACATTTCGTTTGTACATTCGTTTGTACAAAGCTTCTTTACATAACAATACTAGACACGTGTTTCGGGTTTCGCATATACTAAAACTAATTTCGTATATCTGGTAGATCACTATATCTACCCTGATTTTCCTTCACTCACTGATATACAATATTCAGCCCAAACCGCTGGTCTAGAAGCATGAAATTTTGTACAAGAGTTCCCTATGAAAAGTGCACTAAGAAAGGATTTTGTAAAATTCATCACCTAAAGAAGTTAAATAGGGGATGATAGCCTGTTTGGATTTTATTAATTTTTTTTTCGGGAAGGGAAGTGCCATCATGGCCTAAGGCAAATGAGACTTGCTTACTAACGGTTCCGTACTCCAATAACTAGGTATTATGTTCTCCTTATTTGAACGAACCATGATAGAATTCTCGTACATACGGCACGTATTCTGTGAAAAATTCTACTGGCTTCCTAAGTATTATGGCTACTAATATGTACAGACCTGTGACAGACATACTGATGGAGGATACACAGATACGGTGTAGGCTTAGTAAAAAGTTCCGTTTTCAGACCGCACATCAGTGGTAAGTGCACATACAGACAAGTGACATGCGTCAACGGCAGACGTAACTGCAGCCGTCACGAGTACGGCTGCCGTCAACAACGTGAGCACTAATGTTTGCACTAACGAAAATCGCGCCACTGAAAAATAGTTGCCACTGACGGGTGGTTAACTGTGGTCCCTCTGTGTGACCTCTAGAACCCTAAAAAGTAATATGTTAATCAACTTATTTTTACTTTTATAATCATATACAGCACCTCCTGCCTACCTACCGTTAGCTTTCGGAATAGCTTCCATAAAAACCTAAAAACCATTATTAACAATATTCGAGGTAATAATATACATATAGAAGAGATAAAAGAAAACAACGTCGCGTTTTTTAGATTTTATTGATTTTTTTCAATTTATGGAATAAATAAAAATATTTAGGTAATAAAAACAAAACTTTTGTAACAAGTTCATATTCTGGCAGTGACTATGTTATTGCAGTCTTTGAGATCTTGCGTGATCACTGATCAAAAATTATTATTCGTAATTTAATTTGTTGCTTAGTTTAAAATTTATTGTTAAATAATTGTTTTAACATAGTCAATGTATAACAGAAAAAGTTTATAAAATATAAATTAAGTTCTTATAGTATTGTGGGTTCGGTGTCGGGTCCCTTAGTAAGCAGCGGCTGGAAAAGAAAACAGAAGTAAACCTAGCTGATACTTCATTGTTGACTGAAAATACCAAAGTATATCGTCATGATAGTAATGACGATATACTTATTATTATTTTCATCTGAAAGTTTTTGGAGTAATTGAGGTAGGTAGGTATGGATATTTCGATATACAAGGAATAAATTACCTAGGTTTATTAAACAATTCTTTAGATAAGAAAGTTTTCGATTTTCTTAAATTACGTTGTCTTAACTAAGTAGGATGCACGTTAAGTTCGGTTTTTTATCTTTCTCTCCGTTTTTAGCTCAAAGCAAACGCGGAGAGATAAGAAAATGTAGGTCCCTGCGACAAACCTAGGTACTTACACCAATTGCCACGAGTCGTGGCAATTGGTGTAAGTACCTGCCTACCAGTAGTGGGAAACATAGGTATACCCACCATGTAAATATGCTGATATATTATGCTTCAAGAAAATTACCTTAATTATTATAATAAGATAGGTGTATTTTCTTAATTACTTACTTAATAATAATGGTCATATTTACAGTTTGATTAGGGTTTATGTGTGTAATTTTAGGAGATGATACTTTGTGCATCCAGGCGACCTTTTGCGTGCTTAGATAATTATGACAATGATATGTGGTCTTATGCTATTGAATATTTGAGATGATTTGATGAGTGACTACAACAACGATCCAATAGAATTGCAAACCCGTACCTAAATAACGAACACAACCAATGTGGGTAGAAGTAAGATAAGAAGTAGGTAGGTATTTCTTAGAATATTTAAGTAACTAAAGTGCTTTGAAAAGAAGGTAAATGTTGCTAAAATCAAATCTCATGAAATATCTTTGTTAAGTTTCAGTTGGAATAATGATAGACGGAAATGTCAGTGATCTACGTCTATTAGCCGTGTAACTACCACAAATGAGTAGGAAAAACACGTGAACAAGACAATAGGATTCAAAATACATTCACTTAAACGACTTTACGGACAGATACCTGCTTATAAGTTTGCATGTTTTATAGACTACGAATGAACGGTAAAGTCTTGCTTAGATCGTCCACGGTGAACCGGTCTGCCATCATTAAATCTGCCGTAATTAGAGATATATATTAAAACACTTGTAAATATTTGAGACATCGGCTAAATGTGAGGTAGATAAACCAATCAAAAGTTACAGGCGCAACGCACTTACTGCAAACGTTGCGCGCACTTAGTAACCAACTGCAGCGTCTACAGCGTCTCGTCGTCTTATTATAATGACATCGATATATTTAAAGTTAATAAATGGCGGTGGTAAGCCATGTCGATGATGAAGTAGTTGAGAGGCCAGTTTATACAGCTCAGAAGACATCAGTAAAGCTGCAAGGTGACGTATTGCGTATTTACAGCAACCCACTAACCTAACGGCCTGATCGGGTGTTTGTCCCAAAGGAAGGTGCGTTTGACTGGCGACAGGTACGAGTCACGGATGTAGGAGGGGCTGCGGTCCCACCGAGCCATGGGTCTCAGCTCCGGCCAGTCGTACCAGAAGGGGTCCCGAGTGATGGCCGAGATCGGTAGAGAAGGGCTTGGGTTGAAAATGTCAGCCCATGGCCTTCTTCGGAGTCCGCCGGCGTTGTACAGCGGTGCACCTATACGCCATAACTATAACGTTTAATGCCAGGACAACAGACATACATAGCTGCACTTCGTCATCGCCCGCCCAAACAGTGTTAACAAAGCAAGCGTTCAACACAGCTGCGTGACACTGCGTCCATACTACAATATTAGTTATTTACGAGTCCCACAGATATAGAAATGAATAAAGTATAATTAATTTGTTTAAAGAAAAAATATTTAAGCTGTATAAAAAACACTACCTACTTTCGATAATTTATTTAGATCCTGAAAAAGTTTTCTTTGTAAAACAGTATTAACAAAATACTGTTGGCAGATGAAACTAATTAAACGAAAGCTCCTAAAAATCATGGATTTTCACATGCTTTAAATGCGTCATCTAACGTAGGTCGTATTAACAAATCAGCAAGCACTCTAGCGCCTTGAAATGTTTTTAACACAGCAAGAAATTATGTTTTAAAGTAGGTAGTGTAATAAGTAATAACGAAGGACTCTTAAATAAACTGTATTAATAAGTAAAATGTTAATATATCAAACTAATGAACGATAGTGATGTGATTAATGTGATTATGTCTTTATTTCTGCTTTGATGTCATGCGATTTTTCAGCAAATATGAAACTTTATGAAAAAGAACACATACACTCATTGAACACGACTTCACTTGAGGACAATGTTAATTAATATTAGGTATCTACCTACAGTAAGAAAGTTTTTGTGAATAAAAATGTCTGTGTATTATTCACTAGGAAATTAAAATCGACAGAAATTAGGAGTAAATCGTTTAGGTTATATGTATTAACTACAGATACTAAGTCTCACACAGCTCTGAAAAATTAGGTGCTTCTACACTGAACTGGGGCTTCGGACGTAGAAAGTTTGGTTCTGAATTAGAAGAGATCAGTAACCCAGATATAAGAGAGGGTCATGACGAAGATACAGGGTGTGGTCTGTTGCCCTTACCGTCGGCATCGTATGCGACCTCGCAGTCGCGCGGTGGGCTAATCCTCGGCTTCACGGGTGTCGGGGACTTCCCTCGGAGTGAGCGATCAAAGCCTGCCCATTTTTCGGCTTCAGCGAAAAATGGGTCACTTTTGAACACGTCCGATATCCTCGCCGGCCACGCTCCTTCATGGCAAGTCTCATAATCAATACCATTCTCAAATATACACTTCGGGGATTTATGACAGAATCCATTGACCGCGTTGGTAGATACATATACGAGTATAAGACCGAATAGGAAGATCACCTGTCTTCTATTATATAAGTACTTGTAGAGTGTAGTGTTCTTGTATGCCGAGCATGAATACCGAATACGTAAGTGAACATTCCGGAGCGAAAGTTGCTTTGCTCGTATTTACAATGCAGCTCATGCAAACATGTTCATTTCAAAATATTGATGCATGAAAATTTCATCTCTATTTCAGACTGGCGCACATTTCTGTGGAACAGGCTAGAAGTAGATATTATTAAATATTTGTTCGTGAAAGATTATGTAATATACAGACATACAGTGGCCTCCAAAAGTTAGTTGACATTTTTCCAGTTCAGCTTTAATACCACATTCGGATTTAAAATTTATACAAATAATCAGGTATTCCTAAGGGATTATTAATTATTTTTTATGACATGTCAAAAGTTGAATTAGTCAATAATAACGCTGTAGCAGTTCAGACATTTGGTTCACTAGACCATTGACCATTTGGATAATGTGGTGTGTCAAAGCTGAAGTGGAAAAATTTCAAATAACTAACTTTTGGAGGCCACTGTAGCTGGCAGGAATGTGTGGCAGTCTTCAAGTACCTTAGTTGCGTTAAATTTAAAAATGTTAATAAATTTTGTGCCAAATTATAGAAAATATTTTGTAGCTTAAATAATTTAAATTACAGCGGACAGGTACTAAACTACTAAATCAAAACACGGGTTGGTCTTTTATATTTTAATACAAAATATATCGTAGTGTTAGTTAAATGTTCTTAAAACTTTGTACTATTCAACAAGTTATGGGAAAGTATAAAATTATTTCTACATATCGTAACAAATACAATTTAAAATTTCACTCAATCAGAAAATATCGTTTTGATGTAGTTTTTACAATAGGATGTCAGAATTTATATATATCGCAGATGTAATGCATCAATTTGATGTATTGAAGCTCTACTTATTTACAATTTTGAATTTTGGATGGTTTATTTATAACAATGTAGGTACTTGGTAAAGTATGTACGGATTTAGATTTTGTTTGGTACATGTTGTTTTCATTTGGGTGTACCAATGTGATGAAATGTTACTTTAGTTAATTCAATAAGTTTTTATTATAGCTTCTTGTATTCCTCCGGACATCTTCATAGCACACGTATGAGATTCAACTGTGATTGAATCTTACAGGTGAATGGAGTCCCAATAAGTTCTTATAATTATCTGAATCCACGTGAAGTGCTACGTCCGGGATATTCCAACTAGAACTGTTATCTTTATTAGATAATTTATGTTTTACATAATTGGTATTCCGTACTTAGCCTCCGACATGGATCAGCAAACAGCCGGGATTCGCCTGTACTTTATTTACAATAACAATCAGTCTATCTCAGACACGAAAGACGACTACAAATAAGTTGTAGAAGTAAAACTTGTACAGATAAACCGCGGCGGCCCTTATTCTAGCTTATCCTATGTGTTCGTGCATAAAGTTGTTAGTATTTACCTGTTCCCCAGTGAGGCTTGCTGTCGGGCTCATATTCGATGCCTTTAAGGCTCTTGGGCGCCAAGGGTGTGGAAATGGGAACGCTAAGGTCGGTGATGGGGTATGCCCGGTCCTTCAGGTAAAGACCGTAGCGAGAGGGGTACAGCCTGTCGATGGCTGCCAGTCTGTCGAGATGGTCCTGCCACGCCTTGTGGGCATCGAAGGGGTCGACGCCTCGTCGGACGCGCCTCGGTACGTGATATACTGTCATTGGAAACAATTAGAAGTTAGTTATGTTTGATAATGTTAAATACTGATACACTATTACAAATGTTACACTCTAGAATGCCAATGAACTGATTTGGAATCATATTTTATTAGTGACCAATTCAGAACTTTAACATAGGTTATCCTCATTTCGAAATTGTATTATTAACTTGTGCTAATAAGGATGACCCAAAACCAGCGTCCATTGCCATTTCTATTTTTAATATCAATACTGCTCAAACATTAGATTCGTTCATAGAATCATTTGATAAAAACGGAAGGATAACACAAATCAAAGTAAGTACAAGTTTTTGTAGCCTTTTGAAAACGAATTTCTTGAAGAAACAAACTGTAGAATTGTAGACTGTGCTGTAGAAGGTATGGAAAATGTTATAAAAAACCATTTCCATATGGTAATTTTAAAATATAAAGAAAAAATATGTATATTAAAATAATGGGAGGAGATGATGTAGATAATTGTTAATCCCAAATAAATTAGTAGTTGATTAGTTTGCTGAGCTAAGCTTTGGGTATTTATAGTGAAAATGTCGGGGGAATCACAGTAAATCATGAAAGTTATTCATAGAACTCACCTCTACATCAACTTGCCGGGAGGGCGCGATAAAAGAAAACCATTATGGGCTATGTCCCAATTAGTATTAATAAAAAAAGGTAAATAATAATATATGTATCACCTGACAAATGCTAGAAGATCAATGCAGCACTAGTGACGACGATGTAACATTCATGGACTTTACAAGTGTGAAGTAATGTTATGTAATAAAGAGGTGATTTCTATCAAATGACACATGCGACATATTAGTAAAATAAGTTCTAACTTGCACAAGCAACAACATGAGATGCCAGACAGTACAAACGTATTTGAACAGATGAAGCTAATATTAATCAAGAAACACCTTTACATTTTATGAAAACGACTTCCTATGTCTTAAAGACATTTCAATTACCTACGTCAAACATCACAAATATCCCTATTTACTAGTGCGTAAGTTATACCGTTAGAAATTGCGTAGAAAAATATCAATAACTAGAAACGAATCAGTGATTGTATGTAGCTCCATGTAATGTTAAATCGATTCATCCAATATCAATCTTCGAGCTGATGACAGGGTGTACATCACCTTATAGTTTCATGATAAAAATTCTTTATTTATATAAAACTTTATTACATAGTAAAATATAGCCAGCAGAATAGCCCGCAACGACTTGTTATAAAATTATTAAAAATTGCTTCATTCGCTTTAGTAAAAAAAAATGACGATCATTTTTTGATAACGATAAGTCTCACAATGTGACTATACATTGATTATGTAGTGTTCGCAATATAAGAAGTCCTGAATTTTAATCTACACTCTCCCGGAGCCCTTTTGTGCTGAAACAAAATGTTGAAACAGTTCTAGAACTGAAGTGGAAACTGCAGAACTAGATTAAAGTTGACTGTGTTTGATAACAACTGCACAATAGTGACCCTGCGTGAAGCACATTTGTGTTAAACTTTTGTGTAAGTAATTAAATGTTTTCACTATATGTACAGTATTATTCATAACTGAACTAGATGTAATATTTACAGTGATCATTAATTTTAGCATTGATTTCTGAAAACTAATTGTTATTACAACACTTTTATTCCTAGGCAGACTAAACGAGTCGGACAAAGGTGTCACCTTTGATTGCCAAGTTAACGTGTCATTGTGTGATGCACTTGCCAATCGATTACCTATTGAACTGCTACCAACAGGTGATCTATCAACATTGTCTATTTTGGTTTAATGAAGCTTAGCAATCATAATAATTGTTCAAGTTCGGTGGTCAATTGGCAGGTCGGTTAGTGTAGCGTGTGTATGTATGTTGTGTTTGTTGTTTACACTTGGTACTAACCTGGCCTGTACGAGTCAAGGGAGCGAGGGTAGTTGTGGGTGTAGATGGGGCGTGGGGAGTATCCGTAGGTCTCACGGTGGACGGGCAGGTAGCGGTATCCGGGGACAGTGATCCTCTCAGCGGCGCCGATGGGGTCGTCGTAGATGGACTTGCTGTAGGGGTAGCTGGTGCTCAAGAGCTCGGGGAACACGCTACGGCGGCTGGGCCTGTACCTCTCCTCGGCTCTGATGTCTTCCGATCCTGGGGTAAAAGATAATAGACTTCTATAGTTTTCATAATCTTTCAAGACTTCCAAGAACCATTTTATATCTTAATGTAAATAAATTGCTGTTTCTTCTGCTTACCTTTTAGAGATCGCACGAAGGATTGCCAAAATCTGGCTTTCTTCGATGGCGTCTCATTTCTGCCAATCATTTCTAAATGATTTTTAAACATTTTGGCAGTTTATGTCGTGCTCGTGGTCTGTAACAAAATCTATCTCTGTAAACATTTGTTGTTATAAATCAGAAGATCACAAAAAGTTTTGCGGAATGTATGTCTCGCATGTGTTGTCAATATGTCAAAAGTTAACCTTGAGATTGCAAAATACATGTTTTAAAAATATGTCCAGGTGACATAATTGAGTACAATAGCGTGCTCGTGCCTCGTAAATAGAGCAGTGACGTACGCAAGAGTTAGCAGCAGGGCCGCAAATAGCCGTCTCGGTGGCTGGCTCGTGTCGAATGGCCCGTGGACTTGGACACTCGCCAAACTAACTGGTGTCGAGAAGAAACTTGAAAACAGCCGTTTTTACGAATGTCTACTCATTGCTCCGCTATTTTCGAGTTTGTGACGACCTTGTTGCGAGTAACGATGTGGATATGTCAGCGGCCTGCCGCAATTTTTAATTACGTAAGCTTCGAGCTTTTAGTATGCGAAGACGAATTGATGAGGATTTCGCGGCGCGACCTCGGGGTATTTCAAGAGCTTCTCTAATCTAAGGATAAAGGTCCTTTTGTAATATGCTTGAAGTTGGTATAGAAACCCTGTATTGCTTTAGTATTATATATAACTGGATTGATTTATGTATTAGCCCCGAGATTAAGTTCGCCTACATCATTGATTTTTTATTGCTAAGTATTCTCACTAAACAACCCTCAAAGTAACGTGAGTTGTTGTAGGCCGATTGCTACAAGTATTGCCTATATAAAGCAATGAAACCATATTATATAATATAACCGTAATCGTTAACGAAATTTTAAAATGTTCGAGTCTACAAATACTTTTTCACATCACAACTTCTGGAATTTGTTCAGTTTATTCATTGACGTGCGTCATTGGTTTAAATTTAGAAGAACAGAAACACCATTCCTCAGCCTTTCAGTTCAGATCGACATTTGTGTAGATAACAACAAATACTTCAAGGATCTATGGAATGCACGTCATATTTTATCTTCTCTCTAGAAAACTATACGTTCTGGAATTTGGTCAGGTTACGGTATGGACTCTCATTAGCACTACGTATGTATACTATATCTTACCAAAGACTAGATACAAATTATTGAGTGCATGTAGTTTATGTTAATAGCTTTCTAGATTAAGCTTTTGTTTATTTACACGATATTAATGAGGGATTGTTGTAGGTATTTTTGTCAGCAGAAACTACAGTTGAAAAGTTTTAACTTTTCATAAATGAGAAATGTTTATAAAAACATAGACTTTTCTCTTTCAGTAAGAGAAAAGCTTTTTATGATTTTTAATTCATTAGTCCCACAGAGGTTAGTCCCATTTGTCATTAGAACTCATGCCAACGTAACTCGGTAACATTATCACTGTTAGAAAAGGGAAAGGAGACTTGGCACCAATTTAATTAAGGTTTCAATTAGATTCAAAGCAGGTAACTAATAATATTATATTTGGGTCAAATGAACCAGTTCTCATGTTTAAAATATTTTATCAATTTGACGATATTGATAAGGGAAATATAAAGCTCCGTAAATATTCTGTTAGATAGGTACTTATGTTTTAATTATACTGTTTATTTTCCATCTACAGTAAAGAACTTCTTCTTCTTCTTCGACCAAGTTCTTTTAATCATCATCAGCCTATGATGTTCCCACTGCTGGGACACAGGCCTCCTCTCTGTGAGAGGGAGTGGGCCGTAATCTACCACGCGGGCCCAGTGCGGGTTGGTAGATGTCACATGTCTTCGAATTTTTGATTCTAGGACATGCCGGTTTCCTCACGATGTTTTCCATCACCGTTTTGAGTTCTTTTAATATCGACTGAAAATTCAATAAATCTTCGGCAATTATTATTATTATTTATTTTAGATTTGGTTTGTAATTAATTACCAACGGCACACAACGCAATTAATTACCACGCATCAAGTTATTGACAATAATAATGAACAATTTAATTAATTAGCGAATATTTATCATTCGATAACATTAAATAATTTTAAATATTCAAAAGTAAATTTTAAATTATTTTATCTTTTTTTAGTATCTTTAATCCAGTCATGTTGATTGGATCCGAATTGATCTTAACTATGTACCTATTATTACAAATTAGGTCAAGACTTAAGGCCAATGTCGAATATGTTTTGCTCCACCCATTTCCCTGCTCCATTCCATAGTACTACGATTGCAGCAGCTGTCATTGGTATCTGTATAAAAATCCATGGTATCTAGTCCAGACAGAAATTGAAGGTTAAGTATGTAGGCATCAGCGCGATGTGGATTGGCCGTTAAAAAAAAAGCTAGTCGATTGTGAAACGGTTACAAAAATACATGGAGGCGCGTCGATTTGGCGGGATTGCAAATTTGGCGCGGGATGAGTGTGTCTGAAAATAGGCGCGCGCGCGGCCGGATCGGATTCACAGCATTCCCGGATCCGGCGCATTGTCGCAGGCGCAGGTGCGCTGATATTGGCGGTACCTATGACTTGACTCATTATGCACCTGTAAACGTAAACGTATCCTCTGGACGTTTAATGGAGATAGGTCAAAACGGATTTGTTGTATTTTCTAGGGGACAGTACACTGCTTCACTGAAAAAACTTTTTGTACACATAATTATATTGTAGGATCAAATTTTTATAGAATGTACCTATTTTATTTAGTTAATTTATGGATGCACACTAGTATTACGGGCTGGTGTCCGCAACTGCACGTCTAAGCGAGTATCTTGCGTACATAATGCACACTTGTTTAAGTACTATTGCCGTTGAAAGTAACGTCTCTACATTTTAGTCAAATATTTAAAACACACAAAACGATTTCTTGACGCTAAATGTTCATTAAATATACACAATTAACGTCACTTATGCTTCAAATGAAAAATGTAAAACATTGTTAACTCATTTTCTACATGTAGCTCCATTTCAAAACGAGTTTCAGTAGTGAAGCAAACGAATAACTGCTTATGATTATTATCATTGAACACAGTGTTTACTGTTATTCCGTAAATGCTACTAGAATATTGTTGTGTAACTATTTTCACCTTATTATGGTTGTTCACTGCCGAATAACGTGTGAGTAACTTACGTGCTGCTGAACAAATGTTACCGTATCTCCGCTTATCTCGACTAATCACCCGCGAGAATACAAACTAAAGTCGAAGGCGCGAACCGAGCGAGGTGAAGTTTCAATTGCGCAACTTTAGAGCGAGACGGCGCGAACTCCGGGGTGACATCGTGGGACGGCGACAACCCCACGGGTACACTTGGCACAACCCTTGCGGACTTAGCGATGGAACACTGGGCAGTTTCTTACCGATTAAATAATGGTCGTTAAAAAATAGAGTTGTGTGGATTCGTTGACGAGCCGACGTCGAGTGTCGGACCTGGGCGGGCGCGCACTGGTCGCGGCGGGCGCGAGCCTCACTCGCCGGCCGCCCGCCCTGCCCCGCCGCCCGCCCGCCCAAAGCATTCAATAAACATTTTATTTTGCCCGTATTTTACTACTTATGTGTCTACATTGGTTCCCGGATTTTTCTGGTAACATGTTTAATTGAATTATAAACGATGTGCATTACTTCCATTCCAGTTAATTAATATTGAAAACATAAATATAAACAAAATGTTAAAATATTATCGTTGTAAAGAGTTTGCTTCAAATACTTGTACTTTTCTTTAATTTACATCAAAATCAAATTCAACAAAACGCACCTATTCCTTTCTTAGCATTTGGTAGAGATTACAGACGTTTAGATTCCGGTATTTTCATAACAACTTTGAATGTTATTCTTGTTTATTGTTTTATCACATCATTTGAAGTAGACTATTCTGGGAAAGCGATTAAAACCCCCCACATAGTACATACATCGTTGGTACAGGTACCTACGTATAGCTTCACCCGTGAAAGTACTGAAATAGCGGCGTTACGGAGTCCATCTGAGCTTATCCAACTTTGTGGGTGATTCAACTTTACATTCCACGTTAATGAATCGCCTTTGTTTATAGACTCAAGTATGTGATAACGCCTTTTTGTTATGATCCGAATTTGCCTTTAAAAATTAAATTTACGAATTGGTTTTATTTATTCAACGTTGTATAAAATAATAATAATATTCAGTAGTCAAAATTGTTACCGTATAGACATATTGTCGTCTTTGGGTACCTACTTGATATTGTTTATAAATATTTTTTTTATACTTAAAAATACTGATCTGAAAGCTTCCATTAAATTGACTTATATTCTCTATCAATATTTATTGACTGCTAGTGAGATAAGGCACATCCGTGTGAAAAAGAATTTTCAGTGATTTCAGATCAGATAGATCAACGGGCAGGTATTTGGTAATATCATTCACTCAAATAGTTATTTTTAAATCACTGAAGCTACTGCAAACTATGTTTAGAAATCAATGATAGTTCAATATCAGCGAATTCAAGCTCTCGATTTTTTTGGTATGAAATAACGTCACCAACAGATTCATAACAGGATGTTTATAATGTAGATGATATAATTTATTACCAGAACAAAAAAATGTTTGATGCGATTTTGTGTATTTTATTTTTGTGAAAGAGATCACCAAGGTCGGCGCCATCGGCGACAGGTGACCTCGTATTGATACTTTTAATATTCGATTTTTCTTTTAGAGAACGATTTTCAAGAACGGTGATGCTTCTTTTAAACTAAAATGAAAAAATATCAGGGATTAAACTGTACTAGAAGCATAATCATTGCGAGCAGCCAGTTCCTCTGTATTTTATATTGGTTATGAGGAAATTTCTACCTCGCAGTTCTGGTTACAGCTGGAACATCACCGCCGATCATTTAGTGGTAACACTACCTAGTTTACAAATTTTAAATTTTTTTTATACCCCGAAAGAAATGTATATAAATGTTAACCTACCTTCCTTAAACCTAAAAGTGTTAGCAAAAATAATACACGTCAACGTAATTATATCACGTCACAATTTCTTCCTGTGGTCAAATGATTTTTTTTTTCAACTACCCAACGTGCTGACGCCAGTTTATTGTTTATTCGTTCGCTTCAAATGACAATTATTTTTTTGATTGTTGCATAATTAATTAAAAAAACATAACGTTTATTTTAAAATTATTCCATAATATAAATACATCAAATTAATGCATTATTGTCGCACATTAAGAAGCTCTCTGGACGACTAATTGATTCATGTATGACCTTGTCAGTTTTTGAAGAACAACATCAAGGATTTTGGGATGAAAACATGTTAGGGGATTACAGTTGGTCCATTACAAGAGAAACTGATTCAAATAAATATAAAAAGAAGGCAAAAATAATATTTTTTTTTTTTTTTTAGTATTAATACCAAAATTATGTAATCCAGTTAGGCAAATAAATATTTCTTAAACCAGACGTGACAGAATTTTTTTATTATTTTTTCTGGAGAATTCTACCTAAATAAACAATAAATTAACAACTTTCAGCTGGGGTATGAAAACCGTGTAAACTAGTGTAATCTTTACTTAATCTATTATAGGTAAAGTCATAGTATAATTCACACATGGCACACACACATCTCTCACAGATGGCAGATGGGGTAAAACAGTGCTCGACTGGAGACCGAGACCTGGAAGTAGATGTCTGGGCAGACAGCCTATGAGGTGGACCGACGACCTGGTCAAGATTGCTGGACGACTCTGGCTTAGGTAGGCTAGAGACAGAGAAAAGTGGCGTGCATTGCAGGGTGCCTACACTCAGCATCGGATGGCGAAAGGCTGAAGTCGAGAAGAGTGACCAAGTTCATTCCCTTTCACGATACCTACATTTTTTACAAAAGTTTTCGCCGAAATCACTTATTTAAAAGCATTTAACAGACACCATTATGCTCGTGGTTTATGGCACTTCTAAAGATCTAAAGGTCGTTCCTGATATTTCCAATAGAATCAGACTCATTAAAATAAAGTCTAAAGTTCTGAATCTAAACTGATTTCTCCAAAATATATATTTATGTTTTACACGTTTTTGTTTTCACGTTTTGCACGTGATTGTTTTGTTTAGGGTTGGGATTGTGTCACTTCGAGCACTGGAAGATCTTTTCGTGATCTCTCAAAGACAAACGGGTCACCTTGTTATTATCGTTAGAGATTGGTGCCGTGGTTAAGACTATGAAGTATGACGTACACGGTAAGCACTTCCACGTCATCAGCTGGAAATACTTCATTCAGTGAAACGTTTTCAATTTCCTTTTTATTACGTTTGTTATGAGTGTCTCGTCTGTTTACATTAGATAACCCTACTTATTTAGGTATGTGTGTTGTCTGGCTGTATGGCGTCATACGACCCACGTGCATCACCCTGAAACATCACGTTTTATTGAATTTTGGCCCGCATTCAACTTGGTTTATAAATAGATCTGCTATAAACAACTGAAGATCAGACTTTAAAACAACTTCCGATGGTAGGCATATACTATTTCCTCTGTTGTCACGAGACGTGCGTGTTCATATTTATCAGTAGTAACGCGCCTGCTTGGCTAGACTTGTGGTGTAACGAATAGCTTTTTTTTAAAACGTTTTGAATGTTTGTTAGGTCTTAACAATGAAAGTAGGCGCGCTGTGAGGTGTTTGCCCTTCAAGAAGCACGAGTTAATAATATTAAGATATCGTATTTTCCAGATCGACCTTGTTAGCTACTTATAGGACAATCCCGTCACTTTTGTGGGCGTCGTAGAACATGACAGAGGGGTTATACTGGGAGGTTGAGTTGTGGCCACGTCCTCTTGTTTACCAACACTATCATTCTACGGTGTCGTGATTGTAACTATTTATTTATTTATATTTAATAACAAGTAATAAAGGACTCAAATATGTTAGGAACAATATTTCTAAACTACTTACATTAGTAAACTTAACTTACACACTTAACCCAATACTGCAATATAGTTCATGCGAATGCCTGCTACAAGCTCAACACCGATCTGGAAAGTTTGCAGCAGCAATTCACATAGAAGCAGTCCAGTCTGCTCGCGATACACTGCAATATAGGTGCATCTTTTTCGCATCGTAGCGTAGAAGCAATCGACACGAGCTTCAGCAAACTTCCCTTAAGCGCTATAGAAACGGAACAACCCCATCAACACCCGAAACGCATTATTATATTGAATGTGAAGGGGGCTGTACGATTTTTGGCTGCACATGTAAAACTAGGTACAATATGCACGAAACAAGGTTTTTTT
Organism: Eremobia ochroleuca; assembly: GCA_949629135.1. Classification (NCBI taxonomy): domain Eukaryota; kingdom Metazoa; phylum Arthropoda; class Insecta; order Lepidoptera; family Noctuidae; genus Eremobia; species Eremobia ochroleuca. The sequence goes on from OX451398.1 coordinate 10,928,250, forward strand.
TTTACTATTCTAGACCTACATCCCGTCACCGACAGCGAGTATATCGCAGAACTTCAACTACTCTGGGAACCAAGAGGGGTGGAGGTGTTCGATCGCAGTGTCTAAGCTTATTGATTCCATACGTATGCCAAAATGGGAATAGGACATCTAAGACTTCAAATCACCAAGGGAAAAGGCACCGTAATTGGCTAGCTGGTGGTGGCAGGTTTACAACATAATATGTTGCACCTTTCACTTTCTTTGACATTCTTCTTCTTCAGGAAGACTTGAATGCGGTGCAGGAATGGTGTCAACTTAATATGATGACTCTCAATGCAAGTCAATCACATTACTTTTACGCGAAACAAACAAGTACGATCATCATCTTATGCGTTGGATGGAGTTCCTCTGCAAAAGGTTGATACCGTCCGTAATTTGGGTGTCCAACTCGACAGGAAGCTAACTTTCATCAATCATATTGACGCAATTGTAGCCAAAGCGTCAAAAATTTCGGGTTTTGTGAAGAGAACTTGTTCGGAGTTCCGGTCCACATCGACACTAAAAGTGCTTTACTGCACCCTTTTGAGAAGCATACTGGTGAAGGCCTTCTGTATACGTTCTAGCCATATTAACATGATAGAACGTATATAGAAGGCCTTCACCAGGTATTTACGCGTTTTCATTTTAATTTTAATCTTAGATAATGTTTAAATTTTGATTCTAATGATAATTTTGATCTTAATTTTTATTATTCTATTCTAATTTCGATTATATTTTGTTTTGATTTAGATTTTTTACTTAATGTTTTGTTTTTTGTTTCTAATTATTTTTTCTGTCCTCACTACGACTAAAAAATCTTGTTAAAACGTATATTTAAGAAGCTTGTAAGTAACTAATTCACCATAACTCAATGCATATTTTATTTTTATTATGTTAATGTTTCTAGTGAATAGGTCGTTGGCGTGCTTCTCAAAAAAAATAAATGAAAAAAAAATAGCTAGGAAAGCCAAACCAAGCTTACATACGTACAGTAAAACATCTTGTTAACATATAGAGCTTTATAGTCCAAACCTGATCGCTACATTTACTCTAAAGATTGCATCTATCGGAGGAATAGTACCTCATTATCGTAAATTCCCTTATTGATCCCTTTGTTATTGTCAAACACGATTAAAGGCCGGTCTGAAATTACTACGAGCGTTTCAAACATACACGAAATAATGCTCACAATAATATAGATAGATACAGGATAGATATAATTAGAGTATTGAGAATTTTAGAAAATCTCGGGAATGAGTCGTCTGGGTTGTCTTTATTCAGCCGTAGTATATACTAAATAAATAAATAAATAAATAAATCCCTGGACATTTCACACAGCACCATTTGTCCCAAGCTAAGCAACCTAATGCTTGTGTTATGGTAACAAGATGGCTGATAAACTACTTATATACAATATATTTTTTTTTTTTTTTCGTAAATACATACATATTATAGATAGAAAAACACCCAGACTCGGAACAAATACATGTAGGTCATACAAATATTTGTTCCGTGCGGGAATCGAACCCGCGACACGCAGCGCAGCAGTCAATCGCTTAACCACTGCGCCAACCGTGCCGTCAAATACTGCACCGCCTTTACAGGTGAAGAAAACTAAACTGATAATACTCTATCGCAAAATAAGTAGGTACTTAGGTACTCGTTTCCTATGTGTCGTAAAAATCAAATGACAATGCGTGCACTGACTGGAGAGGTCCACTCGAATCTGTGTAGTTCTTTCCTCCAAATACCATTTCAGACACTAATATACATGTTTGTCACATAATCTTTCCAAGATAATGTTTGGACGTTAAAAGAGACTGTGATATCTGAGCTTATTTCAGTCTTCGTTCTCAGAGTAGTCAGATAGGATACACCGAACTGTTTTAAACATAATTTATTTTGTACCTGTAAAAGTGTTTGCACAGATTGTAGTAGATTGATGTGCCGGTCGCACATCAAGCTACTACAATCTGTCAAATTTCTTTAATCGATTTTCAACTTTATTTCTAAGGTTCAAAGTTGATTGGGAATTTTTGGCAGTTTCGGGTAGCTTGATGTGCTGGCGTCTGTACAAACTTACTGACAGAAATAAAATAATTTATCAATCATATCAAAAATATGAAGAACGTACATACCTACATAAGGGTATACCCATACTGATAGATGGAGCACCAGTAAGTAGTGCAGTATAGCATAGTATAGAGTCTGTTGTTCTTGTGACTAGCAATAGAAAACGAAGGAACTGCCGCCCTAATATAGTGATAGCTGTTCTTAAATAAGCATATCGTTCCCATACGAATGAAAAACGCTAAATATAGTATCTACGTAGAATTCATGAAGCAGCGCAAAGTAATTTATTATTCATGTTTACCCAAAATAAAATCGAAAAACAACTACATTTGTCACTGCAAAAATATTGTTTTGCCAAATATAAATTAACCTATTTTCGCCCTTAAATGACGTGTTTAACTCATTTGCGACATTTTGAAGTTCATACGGGGGTGTGAAAGGTGAGCAAGTCTGTCAGCCTCGGATACGGACGGTTAGCGACGCCTCAGCTACGAGTCGTAGATCGTTACCTATGCGATGACGACACTCATTTGTTTTATTTATACACCCGCTCGTACAAGAAGATTATTTGTACGAGTATCACCTTAGATTCTTAGCTCCAAGTGATGTGGCCAAATTATTTTTGATATTAATGATGCAGGTTGTTTGGAGATAAAATAGTAATTATAGACCATTACGAGAGACAATTTATTTTGTCTGTGACTATTTGTACACGCACTTAATGTCAATGATTGGAACACTAAACGGTTCAATATTTTACTGTTCATTATTTGTATGTAATTGTCTGTGTGATGTTGATTAATTTCGCGTTTGGTTCAGTCCACGTGTGGTTCGGAGATAGCTTTGATAATAAATGAGGTAAGAAAAAGGGCCAAGCTGACAGAAGAATTAATTACTAAAATTGAAGACTTATGTCACATAGGATGACTAACGAAGATTTAGAATTTTCTTATTTGTGTTGATAAACAAAAACTAAATCTCAGATGTGGTGCCAGAGGTTGCATATAAGCGACAACGGTCAATTTAACATTGTTAAGTCTAACGGCACCAACGGATAATGAAACGGAACGGATTAGGTAATTTCTATGTTTATTCAAATGTATCACAAGAAAAATTTCAAATAGATTCAGTGAGGTCTTCTTCTTCTTAGAGTGTCAATGGCAAACATAACACGAGAAATATATGTAATTTTTTAAATTTGTTTTTCCCAAAATTCAGCAACGCGAATACTGTTAGCTGACGCAGCCGTTAGGTACTCATGCGTGCAGGTGACAGGTAAAGACTGTATTGTATAACTGATAGTATTTACATTTATAATATCTATAGACGACGAACATGTAATAAGAGCCAAACTATCCGCCCATAAATGAAATAAAATACTTATTACCTAGCAACAGCATCCTGAAAGTTGTGGCTGAGGACCCGAGAGCTCCTGTACTGAGACATCTCATGCGGAATCATTGTCCGCAAGAGATGCCTCGCAAGTACATGACTCATTCATTAAAAATTGATTACTAACCCTAGTGTATAAGTTTGGTTTCTAAGGTGTATTTGTACTAACAAAATGGTGCCTATGTTGTTCCAAATAAAGAGATTTTATTATTATTATTATTTCTGTAAGCAGATCTTTTAAGACACTTATAGACGTCAATATTTTGTTGGTCAATATTTCAAAACTAGATGCCACCGGCATTGCCTACCTGACTGATCCCTGAGAAGAAACGCCGAGACAAACTCAGAGGTCATGGTCTCTTTTAAAGTCAAAACGTTATATTATTAGGATTTTATGTGAGTCTAACAATGCAGGGACATGTCTGGAAGGGCCCTTTGAAGAAAGAGCCAATGCAGCTTTGAGTTGACCTGTCTCACGCGACGCTACGAGATCTGCAGGACATTCGCGTAGGCCATAATTATATAAAATACACAAAACCGCCAGACAGTTACAGTCACGTATTCAATCTATCCTGCATAGTATCTACTCACAATAATAGTTAGTTCTCTTTAAATGTCATCATAGTAAGAGAATGTTAGAATGAAAAGTTTACTTTATCGATCATAAAGAAATGGATTTACATCTTCGGACTAGAGCTCTCATCACAATGCATGAATGCATGAAAATTTATTTTAGTAATAATCCCTATTTAATTGTATGTAGGTATAATGCTGTGCCCATCCATCAATGTTTATGATACGTTTATATAGTTTTGTCGCTATGACATAATGTTTTGGCAAGTCGGCAATGTGCTGGTAGTGAAACATTATTTTAGCAATTTTCTGAGCTCTGATTTTACGTGGCTTGTAGGAAATAAACGAAAGCTCGAATCTTAGCTTAAAATCAAAGCTATCATAAAAATACCTTCATAAAAGAATACTTTTCTACTTACACTCGGGTGAAGTCACGTGTAGAATTAGGTTTTATAGTGGATTCGATTGCAAATAAATTAGAGCTAGTTTTGTAATAGACACAATGATGCTAAACAGAAACGCGAAGATAGCCACACGCCTCCAAAGATATAGTATCTGTTGACACGTGAACAGACAACTTTATAGCAAACTCGATCGCTACCTTGTCTTATTTTTAGAATTAGAAAGAGATAGAAGAAGAGAATTTGTTGCTTTTCTTAGGACTGATTTTACAACGCCAGATAATTTTATTCGAGGAATAATTTTGAATTTTTGACAGTTCTTTCATACAATATTTGTCAGATGTTAATTTTATTTTACGAATAAAATATGTATATCTATCGATTGAAAAGTACAATCATGGAATATTCATTGTTTTGGCTCCTGCATCGCATTTTCAAACTGTGGATACATTTGTTACCTTTTATGGTTAGTATCTGCATATACAGGATACATTTTAAACCAGTGCGCAAACTGTAACTATGAAGCCTACCTGCTTACTAGTAGTTACTCGTCGTATTGCACATTTACGCCCGGAATTAAATGAGTCAGTTCCGTTTCGTCTCTCAATAATTTATATGTAGATCAATCATCACGCCAAGACGCAAAAGGTGTATCCACCTATAAACCTGTGTTCCTGCAAAATACCTATGTTATAGCACTAGTTCTGATCAATGACTCAGACTTGCTTAGGTAGAATTACAGAGTCACAGGCTATTACTGTAGTCATAGGGTCATGATCAAGATGTAATACCGGGGGTAAAAAAGGTACTGAACCTGGGAACCTCCTGATTATGGAGATATTGAAGGTCAAATTTCCAACAAGTTTTAAATGTTATAACTTAACTTTCAATGAATTTAAACACCTACTAGGGGATTTAAAGTGAACTTATAACATTCATGCACCAACCAACCCCTGCACAACTGACAAAACACCCTCGTCCCTTACAACACTGACTACCAGCTGATTGATTTACTATGGGAGGGCCAAATTTTTTTTTCATATTTCGACCTATGTTCTTTGGGGAAAGTTGTTGAGTTTCATGAGCACATTCACCTCCTTCAGGGTTGATACCCCCCTTCCGTTACACGTTGTATAGTTAAAAAAAAACTAAAAAAAAAAACACGCTTTAATAGCAAATGGAACTAAAAATCAGAAAATAACTTTGAATTTATATTTTGTTCAACTGTTATAAAAAGTATACTAACTCAATATTTATTTATTTATTTATTTAGGATCTCCAACAAAGGATACACATAAACAATAGAAATTTACAATAATAAAAAGGTTCTTTTACGTGTGCTCCTTCAATTACAGGAGACCACAGCATGCACATAACTAGGTGTAACACGATAAAAACAGAGAAAATAAATTATGAATACAAATTATGAAATTAGAAGGGAAAAAAAATATAAAATTAACATATCAAGATTGAACATTCATAGGTATATAAATGGTGTAGGCAGGATAAAAATAAAAATTGAGAATTATAACATTGAATGAATTTGAGGAAAAATAGTAATGATTAAAAATTAACATGTCAAGATTGAGCACTAATATTCCAATTGTTTAGCTTAGTTTAGTTTAATTATAATTAATATACTTACAATATGTTTCAATAATTTTCAAAAATTCTAAAATAAAAATAAAGTTATGAAAAGAAAATTAATTTAATTGTAAAAAAGCGTGGGGTGTTCGATATTGATTGTTGTAAATATATAATTAGTAGTTATTTGTAAACGTACAATTAGCATAGAAATATGATAAAAAGCACCCCACGCTTTTTTACACCAAATTCACCAAAAATATATGTTAATTCCCAGTAATATGTTTTGATAACTGTTGCTAAGTCTACAGCCTAATTGCGTAACACACTATTACTCTCAATTTATATCATTTTGAAGCATATTACTAATCCATTGCTCCATATGTCGGAAAAATGTGTCTGCTCAACAACGTAAATAACGCAATGAATGTTGTTGAACTGTCAAAATGAAACCCATTGCTACTGATAGTGTGTTACGCAATTACCCTGCTGATGTACAGAATGCGTAGATAACGGCTGATGATGGATCTTTTCACACACTTATTGAGCCATTTTTCAGATGGGTAAATAAAACCACGATCAATTCCTTAAGTAAAGCCGCCAAAGCGTGTCCTGGAAATAATCAGAAAGATCAAGTCCTAAAAGGAAAAGGTCTATATTGGAGTAACTACATGTAAATATCTAGAGACATATATTGCTTGCCAGCGAACTAATATCATAAGTTTTCGATTCCCATTTGAAGTGGCCATGTTCGGCCATAAACAATTCAATTCCTAGAAGAACCATAAAGTATTTTGGTGTATTATTAAATGATGAGTTAAAGGAGCAGCGGTATATTGGTACAGACGCCAGCACATCAAGCTACTACAATCTGTCAGATTTCATTCATAGATTTTCAACTTTATCGCTAGATCATAAGGTTCAAAGTTGATTGGGAAAATCTGACATTTTCGGGTAGCTCGATGTGCTGGCGTCTGTACATCAACTTGATGTACCAACAATATCAATCACAACGTTTTATGGAAGCAATAAAATCAATGAGATAATTCTAGAAAGTCGATTGACTAGACTTGAAATTAATTAATGGTGAATTTAATTCTGAAACGATTATTTTCCATTTCAACCGGCTAAGTTTTCATAGCTTTCCCACATAATCTAACATAAGAGAACTTTCTCAAAAAAAAAAAAAAACCTTACTAACATACTGTTTCATAATTCCAGAATCTATTAGCATTTATAACGGCCGCCATGACATTGTCAAGCAAAACCACAACCCCACCAGTTACAAACGGAGGTCAACCGTGAATTTTACTATCAATAAACGTCTCACAAAATCTGTTCAGAACAATAAATCATCTGTGCTATGCGGAACGTGTACACAACAAGAAATGTTTCAGGAACCTAATCGATGCTAACTGTACGGACGTGCGGTACACCACAACACGCACACATAGTTGTCTAGAACACCTACAACTCCAGATAATTCTCCGAACTGTTAATGTTCAGTCGCACTTAGCAAAGGGCGATTAAATTCGTATACATCAGAGTTATTGCCGAAGATTTATCTTGTGCATCGAGCTATAAAAGCAACTGGACTGCTAAAATGGCGACGGAATTAGTCGCTGCCCGGTCGACTAATTCCGCGTTGCCTAAAGCTAGCGCTGTCTAAACTGAAATGTGCATGAATTATTGTAATCGTTTGAAGTGTTGAAGAATAAGCAGTGCTGATGATTCCCTCGCGTCAGTTGCAGTCGTAAAAAAACTTGGCACATTCACGTTGACATGCATCCAGTGTTACAAACCGTTACTTGTCGCCATTTGGAGCATACACGTGTTTTACACAATTATTTAATGGCATAACGTGTGTTTAGGTGCTAAATTATATTAATATTACATTGTCTATTTAATATCTCAATATTGGTACGACGTAGCAGGCTGCTATGAGAAATAAATTGACGATTTTATATTTACAATGAAGTGATAGGTGTTTATCATTTCTAAATAAATAATATAATTAAAGTAGGTAGTATATAAATAAGTCGTGGAATGCAAAAATAACTTACAGTCTGTAAAAAACGGTTAACCTAGTGAGATTTACACTTTAATAATACAAATTAAAGTGCAAATAGTATTAGTATCGATTATCAATTTTTAGCTACAGAAAAAAAAAATTGTGCGGTTTCTATGCCTGTGGTTATTATTATTATTAAATACAATATTTATTTCGTTGTTTAATTGGATTTCTCCATGGATTCTTTTTAAAATATATAGGTATTTAGGATTGTTTAATTTATATATTTTTTGATATCTGAGTAGACGCAAAGTTTTTCTATACTGATTTACCTATAATATTAAAGAATCATTTTCGATTTATTCATTTGAAGCGAATACATTCGATCCCATCACTTAGTACGATAGAAGGTAACTATATTTAATACGCATAACATTTTCTTTTGTAAGAACTGATAGACGTACGGTATTCTATTGTCTATAAGTTGTCATAAATAAGGTAATAAATTAGGATAAGGCAGTTTATATGTTTATTTTATTACGCATTTTAAAGTTAACTTTTACGTAATCTGGAATTGTTACGTTCTAGGCAGCTGTCAAAAAATGAATAGCCAAGTGGACAGAGTGTAAACTACCGAACTAACCTATATTCACCATATTTAGGTAGTACTTCCTAATTCCATGCCTAATTGCCTATATTACTTAGTTATATGCTACGCAAGCCGGGAACCTATCAATATTTTTTTCATTGCATGGTTTTGGGACACTTCAACCATAAATAGAAAGCACGGAAGCATTAAATCAAACTAGATAAACAATAAACTACGTCGTGAAACCAGGAAAAACTTTAATGTAACGATTCATTTTTTTAGTTTTACTATTTTGACCTTGCGAGCAACACGGCGCAAAACACAATGTTTGTGAAGAATGCGAGGCCAGCTGACTGAGAGATGCCAGCACATCAAGCTACACGAAACTGTCAAATTTTCCCAATCAACTTTGAACCTTATGCTTTGGCGATAAAGTTGAAAATCTGTTAAAGAAATTTGACAGATAGTAGTAGCTTGATGTGCTGGCGTCTACACATGAAGTCGTGAAGTAAACTACGACTAATAGCTGAAAAGCATATACAACGTGTAACGTTAAATGCGCAAAACCTGAAACTAGTTTGATCAGAATAACGAGCAGAATTAATTGAACCTCTTTTTAATATAGGTCACATTTTTCAAAAAAATCTTCATTAAAAACGTTGCCGTGTCTATTTATTAATAGGTCAAGCAAGCCAATGCGAGCGCGGCGCAGCGGCCCGGTGACGACTCCTTCCTCGATAAAGCGTTGCTCGTCGTAGACGCACGAAACGATCAGAATTGCCAGTAAAATTAAAACAGCACATAAAACCTTTACAATTTTTTAATGACTTATTTTCTCTCTGAAATAGGTAAATTGAATTAAAAATCAGTTGGGGTGTCTGAGGTTTTGCGCATTTAACGTTACACGTTGTATAAAGTAGACACCATCAAAATACTACAGCCGTAGAGGTGGTAAGGAATGGTACTTAAATAAAATGTAACACTAGTCACAGAATACCGTGTCTTAAAATGCAGAAAGATATAAAAAAAAAACAAAATGCAGAAATAAATGATCTAATCGTAGCCCGTTGCGTGTCCAACCTCGGATATAAGACACAAAATAAAAAGTTAGCATATATAACGAACTGCGCAGAACTTGGATGATTTATTTCCCTAATGCCACTCAAATAGCTTGGCTCTTCGTTCGAATGTTCTTAATCCCCCTCGTCTATTGACGCATAGAATATCCACTTATCGAATTATTTTGACATTTTTTCCTTCATAGCAAGATAATATTTCCCGCCCAATCATCATCATCAGCGATTTGTATTAGTTGGAGGTGCCAATGACAGCGAATCTGGGTGTCTTGCTTTTAGCTGTTGGTCCATCGTAACGGAGTTGAAATACCTGTACCTCTTGCGAGAAATCTGTGACTCATTTAGGTGCACTCCTATAAGTAATTTCATTATTTATTTAATACTTCAAGAACACAAATGTACAGAGGCGGGCTTTATGCCATAGGCATTTTCTACCAGTCAACCTTTGGGTGATGCAGAGACAAACATTAGTAGGTGCTATCATAAAAATTGAGGAATAAATATTTTAAATAAATAGGTACGCATAAACCTATTAAAACTATAAATATAATATATACATAATCTTATCTTGCTGCTACTGAAAAAAGGGAAAGCGCGTAGCTTAAGATTAAATTTCCGAAATTACCTATTCCCACAGACAAGAGTTGCTGCGGTTTATTTATTTTATCAACCATAAAAAGTAGGTAGGTGCTTCAATTTAGTTTTTAGTCACGGTGTAGTGATGAAAAACCGAGAGGTTTTCTTCATTGCAGTGTGACTAAAAAGGTGGAATACCTATAAGTTAAAAACCATAGACATATATATATTAAAAACGGTGGCAAACTTTTTACTAAAACCAACTAATGAAAACCATGTATATAATGAAAAACATATAATTTATGGCGTCTTATCTTTTTTTGACAAAAACTGCCTATCATCTGTATTTTTGAATTAGTAGGTATCTACATAGGTTTGCAGCAAATATGTTTTATTTATTTTTAAATACAATGTTTGCACGCAGATGCTTTCTTCATTACACAGTGACTAAAAAGGTGGCATACCTATTTCACAAGTTAAAAACATTGGCAAGCCTCTTACAAAAAAATAAAATAAAAACCGTTAACTTCAGGAAAAATAAATAAAACGAAGAAAACTTTTATGGCATCTCTGCTTTTTTTGACAACAAACTGCCTGTAATATCTTGTGCATTTTCCATGGAATTAGTATGTATTATTGGCATTTTTAAATAAGGATGTAAGTACGTAGGCTTGCACCAAAAAAGTTTTGTTATTTTTTTTAATACATCTTTGAACTAAAAACAAAACGATATTTTGTTAAGTTTCTACGGTTCTGCTGCTAATCCACTTGATATTATGTGTGCATATAAAATAGAACTTTAAGTTACCCTATTTAGGTACCTAATGATGCTTGCTATCGTAGTCTTTCTAGTTATGGTCAAAATTCTACACGTCATAGAAGGAAGGTATCCTATAGCATGAGTGTTTTACCACGTTTATAATTAATTGTACATAGTAACCAACACTGAAACTTTTTATATGTTAGCTGTCAATGTAATCGGAAGCTGTCGCTGTCGTTCACCATCAATGAAAGCCACCGTGTGTGAGAGTATTAATGTCTTTTTGTTTTTGGCAACACTGCAGTCACGTTTTAATCAGAATAGCTATGACGGGATTCGGTACCCGTGTCCACACAGTACTAACACCATGATTTACATCCACACGAACAAGGAGCCAACATCTTGTATAATTACATTATATGTTTAACGACGTCGTAGCTGGAGTTATAGTTGTTTTATGCAGCTTATGATATTTATGTATGTCCTATAAAATCTAGCCCCACAATGCAAGGATACTCATACAACAATTAAATCGCCCTGGCAAAGCTTCTTAGCTTAAAAGCTTGTCGTATCTAAAATAGTGTACTTTGTTTGTTTTGTTTAATCAGCCATTTCATTCCCACTACTGGGACACAGGCCTTCTTTTTGTGAGAGGGCGTAATCCACCACGCGAGTCCAGTGCGGGTTGGTAGATGTCCACGAGACATCTACCAACCCGCACTTCTTTCTTCGAATTTTTGGTTCTAGGACATTTTTAAATTCATTTATTTAGGTTAGCCAACAATTGTTTACACAATAAATTTAACAAATATACATGCCGGTTTCCTCACGATGTTTTTTCTTCACCGTTTTAAGAGCAGTGGTGGTGAAATAATTTACACAAAAGCCGTGCGCCTGCCTGGGTACGAACTTACGACTACAACTCGTATGTCGCGGCCGTTACCACTGGACCATCACTGCTTAAGAGATCTGAAGAGATTACATTTATTTATTTATTTATTTATATACACTTCATTGTACACCACAAAATAATAATAATAATCAGATTTCCAAAAAAATTCAACGTTTACATTGATAGCAACGAAGCGAAAATGTTTTTAATGAATCAACCAGATTTTCCAGCACCTACACAGAAACGACGATGACGATATATCTGACGTCGTAAACATTGGATTACTTTCAGTTTTGATTGACCCACGTCCCATTACTTCACACTCGGACAAAGTCGCACTAGCAGGCGTGTTTATCCGGCGGGAGTGACGCGAGCGTCGATATGCGTGGGCACATACACAGCGATGGCGATCACTATATACAACCAGTCGCGATAGACCTCCTCTGTCTCCCAAACCTACTTGTTAAATAGATAACGAAGAGGTACACAGAGAAAATAGGAGAGATCTACGTAAACTGGTCCTGCTACGCTGAAATATAATATCGCCTGACCTTGCTGCGAATAGTGCCCGCCTACGGATACACCGATGATGCGTTTGCATGGTTCTACGCTTCACTGATCACTATTTCAAATACATGTAGTTAAAACACTATTTTATATAACAGCAGATGTGTCCATTTATTGTATCCGGTTATATTTTCCTACGTCTTTAAAAAATCATAATGTCGTAATTGAAAGTGGCGTCCATAAATTGGAATGCTGCATCTCGTGCCAAAATTAAAGTTTTCTCATCAAGTCAGACATAGGCATTTACAAACACGCTACTACGGCTAAAAATACTACGAAAACAATACCTTTGGTACGAGGAGAACTATTAAGTTGCATGTGAATCGATGGACGTTCGCAACAACTATGAAATTGTAGACCTTTGATACATAGGTAGTCGATACGATAATAAAAATAATATCTAGGTATAAAGGGACCGGAAACATGAAGCATAGGATAATTTAGGACAGACGTCTTTAAAATCATCATTGAAATATTAGTTGCGTCAGCCGTGGGTGCTCACGATTTGGCGCTGGTTAAGACTTGTCGACCATCCCTTATCCAGTAGCGTGTTTCACTTTCAGTGATTAATTCAGACATATTTACAGTGAATGGAATTATATTTGAATCATACAAGTGGGTAAATTGGGTCATATCGTGTTTACGCGCCGTCGGCCATGGCCTGAACATTTTCAAGTGTTTAGCGCTACCACATAGTTATTATCTGGCTGTTACTCATGTTATGAGATCCTACCTACGCATTTAATTCGCATTTATTAGAGTTGAGTCTATATTAATCTTTCTAGAAAAGATAATACCTATTGTTGTAAGACCAAACGTTATTGTAAACGTTACCGCACCAAACAGTCTCGACGCAAATAGAACTGCGCCATACAATTTTCCTCAATCGCGATGGAATAAAAAAGCTGCGTAACACCGACTTGATTTCCAAATATAATAATAAATCTTTCATCGAGAACTGAATTAATAAAAAGACTCTCAAAGAAACTAAGATACCCCCTCATGAGTTGACAGCTCAAGACTTTTTGAAGAGAAGCCGGAAACACGTCAGTAGTACGGACAGTAGTAGATGGCGCCACAATAGCGAAGTTGTCCGAGCCCCACGCGAGACGCGCGCGCTCCGATACTTCCGGTCGGGAGATTTGCGCATAGAAATGGCAACATTACACATTGTTACACAAAACTTTTCTAGCGTAATGCCCTCTACGTTGGCGTACTTCACCCCGTAATTCTTCAGACGCTTCCTCTTGCACAAGTTGTTCGATAAACAGAAAACTTGCCGCACTATTTTCTAAACTCTATTTTATTATAAGTATCTGAACATTGAATAGAGAAACTGTCTGGCGTTCAGAATCCAAGCAGTTTATGTATTGGTTTTAAACTACAGTTTTGGTTGTAACGTTACGTTTGATCATCGTAATTTAATGTTCTAAACTAGGCTGAATAAAAAGAACAGCTCTATATAAAAATATCAGTTATCTGTAAAATAAAATACCGAAAATCTGGTTCAAGATCGCGTTGACTATTCTATTCCGGTTGGCAAATTGACAAAAACTATAAAATTAGTCAAATAGCGTGCATACAGATAGTGCAATTTCACTCGAGCTTGTTTGATCGTTCTGAATTTAGTGCTGCACCGACACGTGAACATAAAACACAAGTGTCTGTTTGGACTTCAAGTTATTTGCATATATTTTGTAATAACAAGCTTTTCCGTCCATATATCATAGTTTTTGTGGGTATGGGCGTTACTTGGTTGTGAGTTTGGCATCTTCTACGACATCTTGTCACTACAAAATACATATATTAATAACTAACGACCCGCCCATGCTTCGCACGAGTTAAATCTGCCATGTGTAAACATCGACACTTTTGTGCTATAGTCTATTTAAAAGTATTATTGGTCATAAACCTTACGGAAACAAATCTCTAAAACAATAAATTGTGAAAATCACATCAAAACCCATTGAGTAGTTTAGAAGAAGCGATCACACATTCAGACACGAAAATTTTCTGTGTTTTTAGCGACTGTACTAGGTATGTAATCAAAATGGAAAAAACATTATAGCAGTTCAAACATCTGGATCACTAGAATTTTAAATCATAATGTGGTGTGTCACAGCTGAAGTATAGTGTATATTTTGTCTCTGCATCATTCTAAGGTTGACTGGTAGAAAATGCCTCAGGCATTAAGTCCGCCTTTGTACAGTATTTTGTTTTACTTGTGCATAAATAAAGTTTTAATAAAAAATGTCAACTAACTTTTGGAGGTCACTGTATAATGGAAACCACCTGGAGCCCCGTGTTCCGTGTGTGTACCTCGTGGAGTGCACCTGTATCAGCGCCCACACTTGTGCACTACAATAGCTCCCGCGCCGAAGGCTATAGTCTCCTTGAGAAAGGCCGCCGAGGCCGAAACACGGTCTGGAGGACTTTATTTTTATAATCAAAATAATTGAAAACGGGCGATACTAATGATTATAAGCAACTATTGCTATGGGACCCACCATCCGTGGACCCACCATAACATAGTGAAAAAAATTAGCTTTTCCATGCTCCATTTATGGTTCGTTGTTAAAATGTAGGGAACAGCTGATTTGGACGACTAAGAGGTCACTCTGTTATTCAAGAACAGTGTTCCAAATCTTCTGATAATATTGATAATATTATACGAGTATTAGTGTTTGATAATTAATATTTCTATTATATTAATATTTTATAGGTCAACTGTGCCCACTAGGTACTTTTTAAGCTTCAGAAAATGATGAAATTCCAACAGCCAATCGCAGTCAACGGCTAAACGATACCTCCTACTAAACAACACCAAGCGGTAGAAGGAGAGCAGCTGGCATCAGCTAGTTAACCTGCGTCTTTGGAAACAAACGTGGATATAGTGAACAAACAGCGATCAAGAGCACACACGGGGAGTGGCCGCGCAAATGTTTGCCGTGCCGCCGTGCCGCCGTGCCACCGTGCCGTACCGTCGTGATGCGCCGCCTCTGTCCGCCTCGTTTGACGTTCTCACATCGTGCTTGCTCTATTTGTTACCGTAATGGACAATTTAATTGCTTTCCATAAGGTCAGATGTTGTTTGACTTCGACACGTGTGAAATGTACTATTATTTTTATGTATGTAGATACAATTTAAGGTTTATGCAAGTATTGCGTGTAATGAAAATGACTATCAGTTAAGTTTATTTTTTCTGTCTGTTATGAAACTGTCTGTATAGTTATGATTTGTGTGTTGATGAATTCTTTTGTAGTTTCTATAGGACTTTCGTTTTTGAGAAGTTCAACTATCGGATATGTTAATTGGTAATAAGTAACACTGATCAGCTGTTAAGAGGTTAAGCCCGCAGCCTTAATCGAAGCTACACTGAAACGGGAAAAGTCCTTGGGATACTAAAATAACAATATACATATTTTTTTGCAATTGTTTATTATATTCTTGGGGCTAGTTTCACCGTGCCCGGAGTTACTCGGAGATGGTGAGATAAGTGACGATGACATAATATTTTTTATAATTATATTATTTATATTTATGAAAAGTTCGATGTACAATTAATGTAGGCATACACACACACACACACTCACACACATACACACACATACCATCAATCAATTGTACCGCGTTGACAACCTTTACTATGTGATATAATGGGGCCTGTAGTTCTAAAATTGAGGCCTAGGGACTTAGCTTAAACTCCAGATCTACACAAATTACAAAATTTTGATAAAGAACCTGTCAACTTAATATCTTGTGAACGTAATTAGTGGAGATAAAATGAACATTATTTATTTTATTTAAGTATAATTGTGAAAATTCAGCGTGTTTGCATTTACAACGTTGGAGTATTACTTAAATACTCCAACGTTGTAAATTCTCTACACTCTCACTTCTTTTTGTTATGGCAGAGTGCTTTTATTTTCATTCTAAGTTTTCTTTATGCCTTTGTGATTTCCTGTTGAAATAATAAAGTCTGAAATTCCAAAAGTTCTGGTAATAAAAAGCGAAAATGACTAACTCTGTGTAATTATACCCATCCACCTGACCCCTACATCACTTTGACTGTTCGTAAGCTGTCGACGTGACTTTTAATTCAAATTATAGTCATCCTGAAAGCGACGGTCGTTCAATAATACATTCGCCGCACGAAACATGTTCCAGATAATTATTAAACAGCATTAGCACAGCAGACAAAACAATCAAAGATTTTAGTGAAAATCCAAAACGACAAAAGTATGTCTTAACAATACAATGAAAATAACACACAATTTTCAAAGTGATAAAGTTCTAAATAGCGTAAACGCTCCCTCAATTTGTGATGTGTTTTTCTTCCTGGCAACAATCGTCAATTGTTGTAGGGTGCAATTCAAAGATGGCGCGCCACGCGTCGCGCTCGTGTCGGAAGTGAGGCCCGGAAGCGCGGGAACTCCGCCCTCGCTCGCCAAAACAATACCATCGTGTAAATTGAAATAAATTGATGCACTCACATTATTTTGTTGTACAATAACTTTCGCAGATCATCCACTAAGATGCTTTAAAGTGTTAACGCTGTTAATGAGTTAACTTTTAAATTGACTACCTGTTTTCATTGTTATAGATTTGAAGGGTAGTTTGATATAAACGTGCGTTTAAATGCAACTCTATTAAAAAGCTTACGCAATAAAAATGGCTGTACAAAATAAAAGTCTGAAAATCCCAATTTTCCTTCACCCCCAAAACCGAGGTGAGAGGCATTAAATACCAATTACTTTTCTAAAACAAACAGCAGTAATACGATCATCAGCAGGCGCACAGTGCAAACAGAAACAATTAAAAAGTCTCACGGGTGTAAAACACAGAGGGTGACTCTCTCCCGCGCCCTTTGTGACTTGTCGCGCTAATTACACAATCAGTTCTCACAATTACCTGTGACATTGTGACACCAACCCACGCCCTGGCATTCTTATCTACACATAAGGTAATATTTCCGGATAATTTAAAATGGAAATATTTTTTTTACGAGATTTATATTTTCCACAAAACAATTGTTTTTACAGTTAGGTAGGTCGAGTGACCGAATTCTGGTCAAAGCTTATTTAAAATACAATATAGAATGGAATATGACGGAGAAGAAGAATTCAGATTTATACATAAGTACATAAAACGTGTCAAGAGGAGCCTGAACAAAAACCTGATCTAAGAAATAACTATTTTTGTAATTACGGGATTGCGTAATCCCGCTATATTTAGTAAAAATGGTACTTACCTAATTCATTACCTAATATTTTAAGAACGTTACACCAAATTATGAATTCATTAATAAATTATTATTTTTAAATTGCCTTAAAAAAATAATATTTACTTAAGACCTGCCCGAAGTCAGCCAAGACGAAATCACGGTCGAATCTTAAACAGCTTAATAATGGAAAAGCCCCTGGTGGGTGAGGATGACATTGCGACCGAGCTCCTGCAAGCGGGAGGAAGTCCTGTGCTGAAAGAGCTTCGGGAGCTCTTCGACTCTGTCCTGTTCTCTGGGAGAACTCCAGAAGCGTGGTGATGGAGCGTGGTCGTTCTTTTCTCTAAGAAGGGTGATAAGACCCTTCTAAAAAACTACAGATCCATTTCACTCCTTAGTCCTTAGCCACGTATATAAGTTTCTTTCAAGAGTCGTCACGAATCATCTAGCACGAAGACTCGACGAGGTTCAGCCACCAGAGTAGGCCTGGTTTCGAGGAGGATTTAGCATACCATAGATCACATCCACACTGTGCGATAAATTATACAGAAGTCCGAAGAGTGTAATCGGCCCCTATGTCTAGCCTTTGTAGAGTATGAGAAAGCTTTTGACTCTATCGAGTCCTGGTCTGTTTTGGAGTCTCTGCAGCAACATCGAAGTGTGTTTATGAAAACGCGACAATGAACGTCCAAACTTAAGGCGCGATAATTCTGGCACTATTCCCTTAGAGGCTTTTTATCAGTAGCAACACTGGATGCCTATTGGTGACAAATAATGAAAATATTTTAATGCAAATTTTCTTTTTGTAATGAGCACACCGAGCGCTGCAAACGGTAGTGTATATCAGCACTTGAAGCCACGTGTATCGGGAACGTGCATAGTTTAATGATAACAACATGCACTGAGGCAGACCCATTAGAAATAGTGCAGACTGGTTAACACCTGCATTCCTATAAGCTCTATAATTTTGCCAATATACAACATTATTTTTAGTATATGGGAAACCCGAAACACGTGTCTAGTATTTTAATGTAAATAATGTATGTACAAAATTTCAAAACTGTATCATGAAAAATCACGAAGTTATAAGCTTGTTATGTCACCTGATTGTCCGTACAAAAAGTTGGTTACCACTTAACACGCGCCGCCGGCCGACCGGCTGTGACCTGTGCTGTGCGCATATGATTGCGGATACTTGTGTCGCTCGGTGTCCAACTTTTTACCATTTTAAAATATTTTTGGGACAAAATATAACATGGTGTAAAAACTATTGAATTCGATTCATTTACTTATTCTGAACAAACTATATCCAGGTTTGCAGTATACTAAAAATAATGTTGTATATTTTTAGACAGAAAATTTGATGTGAATAAATCCGTACCGTATAATAGGAAGGACCTACGCAGCTACAAGTAAAAGTTAGAAAACGATTAGGTACACGTAGATGGCGAAAAAAATCGTTATATCGAAAAATAAAATTTCGTAGCACTCGCTACGAGATTCGTAGACCTATCTCAATTACTTTTTAACATAATTAAACATAAAGCAACTTTGACGAACTAGATTATAAATAAACTTCAACATTGTACTTTCTTTTTCCAAGCAAAATTAAACAATATTTTTTTTATCTTTACTAAAAATAGTAAAAATAAAGATTCATCCAATTATTGCTACGAGTTCATCATACATTTGGCTCATTAAGTGTTGACCTGAAAGCACTCTCAGTTTTCGCAAGCGGTGACAAGGATCCGGATCTCAAATGAATAATAACTCGAGGGGAAAAGTCGACCATTAACTATATTTGAACAAACAAACGGATTATGAGATTACAAATAGAGACGTGAAAACTGTAGAAGAGCTTTAAGCTTTTCAGTTTCAGCGTAAAAATACTAAATATACCTTTTGGATTTATTACCAACAACATCTATTAGTAGGTAGTTTACGAATCAAATTAATTCCCAAAAATAACAAGCTTTGATGTTGCTCTCTGTCAGTCGAAGTCACAATTCAAGACCAACTCATGAGTTACAAGATTAATAAAATCAAGAGAAAAATATTTGTCAAAAGTGATCTAGTAGACTATATTTATAAAAATCGTAAAAGAAAAGATGTACATTGTATCAATAACGACTCTTTTTACTCTATGTGATTTGGAAATGACAAATACCCGCCGGAAGCGATCCATTTTGGCGGGAAACGGTACACAGGAAGTCGATTCGCCGACCGCGAACGTTGTCGGCGCCACTGTCACACTCCCAGCAGCGGGTTATTGTGTTTTTAATTTTTATTTCCCATTTTCATTCACATAACCGCAAAGGAAAATACAAAATAATAAATTGTACAATACGAATTTTTTTTATAAAAATACATGGCCGAAATTAACTACGTCCTGATAAATCCTGAATATTTGCCTTGAAGATAAACCTGACTGAATAATGCATGCAAACACTAGAGTAGGTAAATCACCTTGATGCATTATTATCAGTAACTAAGTATGACTAACCGGTGGAAATCACAACGACGATATGCAATCGGTAAATAGCGGTCTCATAAAACGATTTCCAATATCGTCCTGTTATAAGCAAGAGATACACAGACCGCAGGGGAACCGACCAGCTGCCGTACGACCCGCCTACCGGAACATCTGCATGTTTAAAGAACTACTTAAATAACATTTGAAGATCACATAATATAAATTAAACAATCATTCACAAAGTAGGTGCGTTGCGAATTGTGCTATAGGCGTGTACCTCAGTGGGTATAAGTTAGGGTCGCGTGGTAGCCAGGTGCTCACACAACTCAGTCTTGGATGACAAATTATCATTGTGTTATATAAAAAGCCCGAATTTTATGACAATAGCTATAAAAACGATGACACTTTTTTACTATCACTATTTGACTTTTGTGTTGAAGAATCGTAAAAACTCTTAATTGTCTACCCATCGTAGGGTGAAAAGCTCCTGAAACCATTTTGATAATGACGTACATAAAAACTAACTTCGAAAACTCAATGGCACCATATTCATATTATGGCATAGTTTATAAGTGGCACATATTGTGTTCCTGATAGCTTTGAATTGACATTCTTCTAGGTTAATGAGTATTTAAAGACCTTAAAAACTATAAATTTTTACGATACTGCTTGGCAAAACCTTGCTAACTTACTCATAGGTAAGTTCGAAAGGTCATTAGCGACAAGCATCATCCCGTATGATGCTTGTCGCTAATAGGCGGGCGTTTTGGGGATTGCCTTTTGTAATTTTGACGTTCAAAAAGTGCTGATTCTCAACCTAGTTTGAATAAATGACTTTTGATTTTTGTTTTTTTTTTTGTATGGAAATAAAAATGCTGGTGAACACTTTAAAATAACAAAATTGAATTAGTAACTGGATCACAACGTGGTTATTCAAAATTGGAAAGTAAAACTAAGTTACACCACAGACAAAATAGTGGCCAGCAATATTAAAATAATTTATATGTTCAAGGAGGTTGTGCTGAACATCTCTATTCTATTTACTCGTACCTAACGACAATGAAACGTGAACGTACGTACAAATATAGCGCATCATAAATCCTCTAACACTTGCGGCAGTGTTCTATTTCAATTAAGTTCCAATTAGCTACAGGCGTGCATTAGTTGGCGAGGCTTCACTAGGCCGACTCAAGTCTGACGGCAGTAGTTAGCGTGTTACTTACGAACTATTAACGCCTCACAGCGGCTATTCAATTGGAAACCAGACGTTTGATACGTTAATTGATCTATTGTGTATGTAAAAATAGTTTCAACTCCACCTTAATCGTGAGATCAACTGTGTTTTTCTTGTATGCATAATTTAATCATTTAAAAAGGGTTCGGATCTTAACTACCTATTTGGTTAAAAAAAAAATTCACACAATGTTTTAACCTACTATAAATAGGTACTGATAGAGAATACTTAAGTGTACGCAATACTTAAGCTTACGTCGTAGAAGAGTTTCTACGTCGTAGGCCCTCTACGCCGTAGAGGTCCAAGTGCTAATTGATCCCCGTCCTACTTCGAGAACAAAAATCAAGAATCTAAAAATCAAATCAAGAGTCAGTAGAATGACATAGAATTGCCCCGTGCGCAATGCGGCCTTGCAATGCCCAACATTCACGTTATGACTAAGGAAAGAAGTATTTAAACTCATCGTACTAAAATAACTGAAGACCTTACTCTCAAGGATTTCAAAGGCAATTAAACCGTTTCTTGATTATTCACTACCTATAATTACACGCATTAGCTACAGCGTTTCCGACATGGTGTTGAAATTAATTTCCCATTTCACGGGCAGTTTTCTATTGCATTTGGCAGCTTGTGAAGTCTGGTGTGCCTATTTTAAAGCCTGCATTTATGCTAAATTGCATTTATTTTCCACACTCCTATACGGTTGGACGAGAATTTTTATGTTCTGAGCCTTTTAGCAGCAGATATTTACTAGTTTCTTGCCAATTACGGGTTTGGTTATGAGTACTGACATCTCGAATGTCAAACATTGAAGCCATAAAAACCTATTTATTTGCAACTTGCGCTGAAAATTGACAGAACTCAATCATACTGCTGGTTTAAATGAGTCTGATTTTTTTAAATAGAATAAAGTCTGAAACCTTCAGGTATTGTTGAAAATTTTAACACTAAACTTTAAATGCTTTTGTGTGCAAAATTAGCTTCATCGTTTTTGTAAACTTTTATAAGTAGGTAGGTAGTACAATAAGTTATAATACCAAAGCATACAGATCATGTGTCTTCTATTAAATACGTTTATTGATTGATTACCGAGTCATCACTCTAAAAATTTAACTTGTACGCTGTTGTAGTTCTTTGTGTTAGATCTCTTTGTGCAAGCCGAGTTCGGATGCTAATCGAATAAAAATGATTCACTTCCTTCCTATGAGGAGAGAATAGCAGAGAATGTGCATTGTCGGTCGGCGAGGCAGCCAGAAAGGGCGTAGCTCTTGTACAACACCGACAAACGTATTGTGCTGTGTGCAATGACTTCTCTAATGGACAGTTTTTTTTGCTGCTAATTGTATTATTCCGATCTGTATGTTCTTATTGAGTGTTTTAAGCGGTCCGTTTTCCGTATACCTTGTTAAAGTGATAATGAGAGATACTTTATATGCGATGAGAGATCGTTTCCTTTAGAAACTATAATTTTTGAATTTAAAATATTTTCAGCACATTAGAGTATAAAATCATAAGTAGGTTCTATCCACAGTAGAATAGATTGTAAAGTTTTTTAAACTCTAATGTCGTAGTACGGTAGTGGATCGCTAGATACTTTCCTATTCTTTCTTTTTGTTTCCCGATCTTTTTACATTAGAAAAAGTAAAAGTGGAGTAGAAATTCTTTACTTTTTATACTGTCAAAATGTAACAGCATAAAACGGAAACGAGTTCCCCTCACTCATAACATTGACTTAAATAGCGAGCAGAAAATCAATTTTATCTCGACATGCCCATCGTATTGTTGCGATGACCAAACTGATGCTTTTGTGTGCTGCCCCTAACACGCAACCCGGGAGTAGGAAAGAGCGTAATTGACGCTATCGATTTTGACAAAACCCATTACTGCTTTTGTATAGAGAGCACTCAGACCTGGAGGTGCAGACTCAGTAATGGTCGTGTAAAGAAAATGATAGTGGTTGAAATAGGGTGGATTGATGATCGTAGTCATGAGATGGTCTGGAATTGTCGACTAATTACATGGTGCGCGGCGGGCGTTACGATTTGCGATAACAGTAAAAGTCCTATAATGGCCAGTTACACGGCTCGAGTCAACTATGTGGCACTTTCTTAACGGTCCACGCTATGGGATTAATTGTGAGTGACACTATAAATTTCGTCCCCATTTTATAGTTCGCAGTTTTAGGTGTGTACTGAAAGGGTTTGTTTATTGAACTTTGTGCTCACAACAAAAGCCATACAATATCCTCAGATCTATCTCATTCTGACCATTGGTATGACGTTTATTTTACTTCTCACATGAATACGGTCATCATTTATAACTGATCTACGAGTACAATAGGGTCAAACAGTTAAAAATAGGAAATAAAAAAAAGAGGAAGGTCAGATAGGAAACGCCGACCTCATCTAGTTTAAAAAAAATATTTGATTGACATGTAAAAGTGTTTGTACAGACCTACTTATAGAAAATAAATCATTTATCATTTATAAAAAGAATCACACACCTGTGTGAACATGCCACGTTACCATCAATGACCACTTTTTACAAGCTTCACTACAAGTGCCTCAAAAGGTCCGAACTACGTGAAATCATTTCCGATCGTCCGTAATGAGCGATGAGCATGTACCGCTGACTTGTGGGTGGAAACATCCCCTTAGACAGACGACAATTCTTTGTGTCGATTGCGTAAAAAATCAGCGCGCAACGTTTGTCGGACCAGACCGACAAGACGACGCGAATCGCATCCGCTCTTCCGACTTTTGTCGGCCTTCCTATTGTCATGTCCGATATTTTTGATAAAATTACGTCACACAATGAGACGGCCGCTCTATGGCTTGTTGTTCAATTGTTGTAAGCTCATTGAACGAATGATATATGGTCGGGGGTCTATTCGATGCGAGCGTTCCTTCCGATCTCATTTGGTTTGGTAATGTTATTGCACAATAGTCCTATGTTTACTGAACATTACTATCAATCAGAGATAGGGATAGAAGTTTAATTGTGATGCGTGATGTAAAGTACGTTATTGGAGTTTAGGATTAACACGCATTTGAAACGAGCACATTCTTTATCAACAGCTGTTGTCTGTCTACAAGTAATGAATATCATTACATTATTTTCATACATTACAACAAAATGTCACAACATTTTTGTGAACCGTTCTCAGAGCAACCCTTTCGACGACTCCACAGTACTTTGTCAGAATTAATAGTCCGTGAATGCGTCCCGGGGTTTACAGCACACTGCCACAAATTTTCTGATTTTCGGATTGTTTTACGCATTATTAACTTGGCAATCCAATTACGTAAATAAGATTGAAGAGGATTTGTTTACTTTGCATTTTTTCGGAGAGAAAATATGTAAATCATAAATCAACCACGACAGGATAATTGCGGCTAGAATGCATTATTCATAAAATAAGAAAGTTAAAAATGTTCTGAAGCCGAGTTTACCTTTTAAAAGAGGGTAACCGATATTAAAAAGTAAACGGACAATTGAAGTCTCCTTTTAGTAAAATATTTGTGCTGTAACAATGGGGAATCAATCTCTATGTGGCGGGTACCGGGGTGCGATATAAAGCGATGAATGCTAAAACAACTGGCAGTTAGTAGGGTGTGAAGGCGGGAATGATTAGGCAATATCCTGCGGAACCCTCGCCTCGCCCTCCGACCCCTGCTGCTACATCTTACTTAATGCGCCTCAGCTATTTTGATCGGACATCTGATTTCGGCAGGCTACGATATTGGCTTTCGATATCGAAGCTAATTTTATGATTTAAGTTGATTATGCTTGTAGCGATGTATTATCAGATTATAGATTTATTTTGTAAAGTTGTAGAGTGTAGACGGTTTTATAAACATATTTTACATGCTGGGAATATAATGGAGGGTACAAACTAGTGAAACGTAACATGAAATGTAACAAACGTTAAAACAAATTCACCTAGTTGTTGCGTTACGTTTCATGTTGCATTGCATAATTAAGACGACTAATTTTTGCTACATTTCATGTTACATTTCACAAATCTGTACCATGTACCATAAGTACTGCAGTATTCAGCTGTTTTATTCAAACACAGTACTCAACATAGTTCTTATTGACATTACACATGGAACAGTCTTTAAAAAAAATAAAATTGCAATGTGCCCATTGAAAATATAATGGAGAGATAGGTATTTAATACTTCAGGAAACTTGGAAAACGGGTGCCTATAAGTATATGCGGATTGCCAAGTGAGTATCTACCGTCCCAGTTCTACTTTAATAATATTTAAATGAAGTGAGCTCGAGGCGCGGCTAAGCTCGTGAACCGGAGCGTTTATTAAACGGATCCATCACACCAGCTTTGCGGTGTCACCCTTTATTCGCTTAATTAGACAGTCATTGTTGACAGCCGCCATACATGCAGACAGACACCTAGAGTTTGATTTTATAATCAGATTGTTTCAACCTACATTCAAACACATCTGTTATATATATCACTAGTAGTAAAGCTGTGTATAGATCTGTTGAGTAACAGGATACTTTGAAAAGATCAATTACACGATTGAGTGAAATAATTGTATTTGTTACAAAGCTGAAAAACTTGCACCCTACTGCATAATACTACATTTGATTCTCTTTAATTTCGACAGTCAAATAACATCAATCACTTTGTATGTTTGAAAAAATTGTCTTTTCAACAACTACATAGATCAACGTAGTGTGTTACGCAGCTAGGTAGCTGGATTATATTTATGCAACTTCTTATTTTACTAAACAGTTTTTTTAAGATTGGATTATTATCACTTCACTACGTCGTGGAGGAAGAAACGAAAATAACATCAAGATTCTCCGCAAAATGAATGCATGCAATAATTCAGCACTTCAAAACAATTGTATTATTATATATAATTTTGCATCCACTTTCATGTTTACTTTATTGCCAGTCACCGGAGCTAATACCACTCGCTTCAACCATTGCAGCTTTATTTTTATCTAGAAATTGTTTCTAGACTTTCAACTCTAAACTAGTCTGAAATTAACTTTGAGCCGTGGTCAGCGCAGTAGCTAAACAATAGTCTTGTTTGCTATCGGTCCTATTTTCGATTCCGTCGCGAAGCAAATATTTGTAAGTAATTTTGTATGTTGTTCGTGTCTTATTCGCCTGTGCTTGTGGTATTGTAGGTATCTACAGTCTGAAAGCGCAGCACTCAGTCTATGAAATTGAATTTTGTTAAAAATAAAAGACAAAGAAAAGAAGGAAAGAAAGTCTAACCAGCGTTGTGCAGCACATTAAACGCTTAACGATTGTGTTCAGAAAGCGTCATTAACATCGAAGGCGACATCACACACCTCATAATGTCAGTTTGATTACGGACCGACTTGATTAAATCTTCACCCTGTCTTCACTTCGAAAGCTTGGCTTTGATGGAAACTAAGCTTTCTTTGGTTGTGCTAAGGTTGTTAATTGAATTGAAGGCGTAGGTATATGATAATTGCTAACAACCTGGCATGTGTTTTATAGCTTGTAGGTTCCTGAACAGGCAGTCTCAGAAAAATCTTAAGCTACATTGGAATACTCCTAAAAAATATTTTTATCTCGCTCATTTGCAGAACACAATTTGGGGAATTAATATTTAAGAAAATATTAAGACTGTGGAAGGGGAAACCCGCTTTGTACCTACCTATTGTCAAATCAGCACAACATACCTAATTTCATTTTAAGTTTAATCATAATCTTTCGAGTGTTAGAAATGACAATGCGATTCTCGCTCATATTTACCACCATAGACTGGAAATCAAGTTGAACTATTCAAATAATAACTCCTCGTGACTAAATCCTCATGGGGCGTAAACAAACGGCTAGCTTTTAATAAAGTTAACACATAGTTCAGTGCAAAGCATCGGAGAGCGATAGACATGGGCTACGGCTCGGATTAGTTGTAAATCCGCGCATGGGCTCGCATACAACGAGGGTGCTAAAGCTCACTTACGGTGCTGTGCAAGTCATGCACAGAGGCGATCATCAAACAAAAGTATGTATGCTCACAGGCTCTCAACGTGGGCGATAACGCAGGGGGCGTTATCGCCCATGGGCGTTGGAGACTTCCAGGGACCGGCAGTAGAAGATCCAGAGAAATTTATATACCCTATCTTACGACCATATTTCACGTTCAAATATTATAATCGTAGTAGTAGCTGTTTCAAATAAGCGACAGATGGTAAGTAAAAAAAAATGAGAAGGTCTAAAAAAAATATTATCAAAGTGAGCAAAATAAGGTTGAGAACCTATATATAGAGATCTATTTATAGAACATTGAAAATGAAAAGTGGCCAAATAAGTAGATGATTAAGTAAATATAATCACAGAAAACATACACGAGCAGTACATTCTGTATAAATCAATCAAAATTCGAAACAAAATAAGTTTCTCACTTGAGTTTGGACCGACGTGAACTCTACAAAATAGCACAAGGTGCAGGTTGATTGAGTACTTAGTTTTTTTCTTCTTCTTTTTTTTTATTAAAAACGTTGCCCCATACTAGGAATTTCATTATATAATTAAAGATAATAATTTTATTTTTTTTATTTTTCAGTATTCATTTATAAATTGCATTGATACTGGCTACATTCTAGCTGTGTGATTTGCAACGAATCTTCTTTTATCTTATGTTTTCTTCCACTATGGGTCGTCCTTCACTGCCTTTAATAACCTGTTGAACCTTTCTCCTATTCAGCGAACCTGTTCAGCAAATTGGTCCTTCGAGCCGGATTTCCCGCGAGCCTCTGTGACTTGCACCAAACATAAAAAGTAAGGGGTGGCAGCAACACGACAATCAAATGTACTGGCGGTTTTAATATTGTTGCCGATTTATAAGGATAAGTCACACGAGTAAATATTAAATTTGTTAGCGATACTCCGAGATTAAGTGGGAGGGCCCTGCTCTTGGAGAGGGAGTCACGGTCATTTATTATTGTTTAATGCTTAATAATATTTACCGTAATGTTTATAAAAACATGCGACATATCAGAACATGCAACTAAAGTAGCTTTTGAACTATCATACATTTTCTACACTTACCTTTTCTGGGCTATTTTTTTGCGTAGGTACTGTACCTACATATATTTCAGGACATTGATCATCTTTGTTTTTAGCTTCTCTGAAAATTCTATAATGTCTCAAAAACTTTAGCAAAAACACAACACGTCAAATATAAAACTGCACATAGAGATTAGTGATACGGATTTGTATACAGATTACATACCTATCTAAATATAAAGCTCAAGTTCCAAAAATAACCAACATTCATATTTCGGTAGTTTCGTTCCAAACGTCGGAATCACCTGTTATTTATATTTAACGCGTTTCGAAACTCTGTCATGGTCTTATTGCGTTCATACTGTGTCCAAGACGCTAATCGCATTCTAGCAGGCCAGGGCTCCTACTATCAGTTTCGACTGCATATCATTTGAATACACATCGACACTGGAGACATACTTTGCATTGATACATTTATACCCACTGCCGCTTGTAAATTCAGAAAAAAAAAACTGTTTGGATTTAAGTTAATTGTTTAGATTTTCAATGTGGTATCTATTACCTCAAAACACATATTGTACATAGTGGTGTACAATACACTACAATAAAATTTTATTTTTATACAATACTTCAGTGTTTAGCAACAGACAAGTATTGCGTAAGTATATCACGTCTCTATCAGCGCAGCGGTTTTTTATTCCGTGTAAGTTTAGGTTGCTGTAGACTAGATATTTATATCGGTCTAATACCTAAGTGCGTTTCTCATTTTGTAACTATCGTCATTATTTTTATGGTACCATTAAAAACACTGATGAGTGCTCCATTCCAAGTTCATCCTTCCAACACATTTATGAATGACTGTAAAACAAAGCTATAAGCCTCAAAGCTTTCCAGGACCTCATGCTAAGCTGGAAATCTGAAACCAGCCCGTAGTTTGGGTTGATATGCACAGAGGTCTAAACAATAACTAGCGAAATATGGTTGTACTAAAAAGTACACCTCTGCCCAACCCTTCAGGAAATACCAGCATGATGTAATTTATGTACGTACAAAGTTAAACAATGAACGGAGCCATACAGTTTACGCCCTGCAGTGCGATTCTGTAACCATCTCACCGTGAAAACTTAGGTGAAGTGAGCGTGGAGTGAGCTGTCAGTGTCATTCCACCTGATACTAGGGATTGACCAAGCATACATTTACAATAATAATCGAGATTTTAATAATATTTTTTATGCTAATACTATTGATTATTTTATATAATTTCGACGCTAGTATTTTAGTTGTCAAAACATTACTATTTTTTGGGATTTTAAAATAAAATAGCAAAAAAGAAACTCAGTCAGAATCTCAATGTTGTTTTTTTTTTCCTTTTTCCTAGACTAGTACTGACGAGTCGAATAGAATTAGCATAAACAATATTATTAAAATCTTCATTGTGATTGTAAATGCTTGCTTGGTCAATCACTAGCATTAATGGCATGCCACTGACAGCTCACTCCACGCAAGTTTTCACGGTGAGATTTTTACAGAATCGACCGGCTGTTCAAACAAAAATGAATCAGGCCAAATCGTGTTGCAATCGACAATGAGCAATGGTAGAACCATTAGATAATTTATTGCAGTGCAATATACAACACCATCTATAATGATTAGAGTTAGCGCCCTTCTGTCTCGCTGTGAAGCTTCAAAGTTCAAATAACATTCGGTCAAACAACTGTTACTGGTACATTTTATTGGACTGATTTATCTGTTCACACCTCTATGGCTACAATGTCAATCAGGATTCTTGCGTAGGTATAGAATATAATTATCATGCTTGAATATAATTATCCATTTTGCAAAGAGACTATTTATAAACGTTAAGCTACGCTTGCCGCGGTCGGTCCGTGGGTGGGTGACCATCTTTACATACCTAGACGATTTAACGTGCTTTCCGAGGCACGGGGGAACGTGTCTCAGGAAACACGTTAAGTCGTTTGTCCCGGCTGTCATTCTTAGATCTTTGACGGTCGTTCGTCAGAAGCCCGAAAGTCTGACAACCAGTCTTATCAAGGGGTATCGTACTACCCAGTAACTGGGTTGTGGAGGTCAGATAGGCAGTCGCTCCATGTAAAATACTGGTACTCAGCTGCATCCGGTTAGACTGGAAGCCGACCTCAAAATAGTTGGTAAAAGGCTAGGCAGATGACTGTCAATGAATCAGATACCTAAACTGCACGTGGAGATCTCTGTTTACCATTTGGCGTGATAATTTACGATAATGATAGCTTTAACAGTAGGAAAACAGCTGTATCTATCACGATCATCGCACATTCAGCGAAACGCAGTTATTACAATATTATCAAAGTAGAAAAGTGTATTATGTAATTTTAAATATGATGTTTTCCCGGGGGACAAAACTTTCCCTTATTGTAAGTAGCTTCCATGCAAAAAGTCTTGTAAGAAGAAAATCAGCTGTCAGTGTTCAACAAGACTTTTTTAATATAACGACCCAATAACTAGGTGCGAGCATAATGTTAGCAACAATGGAAATAAGTTGCGTCATGAGACTTCCTACTAAGCATTCTCGGTACATGGGGAGATACATAAATCTCCACATATTGCTTGGCTCCGAGTATCAGACTGTAAGAGAAACAGCCAACCCTTGGCCCGCTCGTTATTGAGCTCTCACTCCCAATATCCCTGTCCCTTTCACACGAAGCGTGAAATCCTATACCGTTGATATCTGCCGTCTCCCTCCAATTTCAATTTACTCGAGATGGATTTTCAGAGCTTCATAAGATCGTCTGACGTAGCATATGCGATAAAAGGAGATAAATTTCTTTTCTTTTCCGTGGTATGAAGTCAAAGCAAAGTATTATTTACTCACTAATATTTTCAAGCGAGAATTACTCTATTACAAGGGTACAAAAATATTTATAAAGAGACAGACTAGACACGATAACTGGAAACTATCCACTAAACGTCAAGGTCAAGGTGCCCTTAAAGTTTCCTAGGAATGACACGAAACATATTTAACAAACTAACAAAATCTTTAAAATCTTCAAGAGACTTAAAATAAATACTTTCAGAAAAACACTCCACAGATTCCTAATACACTCTACTACTTAGTTTCCGAGACGTTCTGGTATATTTATGTGACCCTAATTCATTGCTCTCGAGTGTACATAAAGCATGTTACACTATTAATGAATATATAGAAGAAAAATAAAAGCCCGTATTTTATTTTATAACCTATGTGTCACATATAAATAATTTTGAATTAAAAACGATTAATTTGTCACCAAAACATATAATAATATCTCTCTGCTTCTGATTTGCCATTCCCTATCAAGATGATGGCCACGCGTTTATCATGTTTCTTTAGTACGAGTATATCCTCTCTCTTGCTAAATTGGTCGATGAATGTAAAATATTGTGATTTTACTTGCGTATCTACTCGATGTGGTCTAAATACTCAGGTTTCATTAAAAATCCTGTGTGACAACCGAATTGTACCTCTACCTAAATTATGTGAAATATAGGTAATTTGCAATAATTAATTCATCCAACACAAAAAGCTTGCCCTTATTTTACCCATATTGCCTGTTGTTCATGATAATCACATCAGATAACACGTCCCGTCCTCAATTATTTACAAAATCCAGTTTAAGATCAAAAGAAAACTGATTTATTTCACATTTTCCAAGACATGCCAAACTTAAATCATCTATTTGATATTTGTCACTGCTTGCTGCCCAATTATACCAAATTTCTTGACAATTTTCATTATCTATTCATAAAATTAAATATAAGAATTTCCGACCGACACCCAATTTTATTTAAAAAACGTTTTAATACTCTGTGTTTTTGCTTTTACTATGCGTCGCTACGCGATTCGTTAGGTAGCTAATAGAGACGACAATCTTTTGTTCTTGTTAGAGAGTAAGTGCCTATATAGATGTTGCCGTCTCGCTCCCACACAATGGCGGCACATAAATCTACTGAATTCGGAAGCACCATAACGAAGGAAAATCCTCAAATGCTTTTAGTATAGTGCTTTTCTTATAGCGCATAAAATTAGGATATAAGTAAAAGCAATCTTGGTATTAACAATGTTGTAGGAGTTTTATTTCTGCTATACGTTATTGATACACGTATTCTACTACACACTTTTCATTTAGAAAAAACTTGCAGAGTTTATGTTAAAGTCAATGTAAACTTTCAGGCGTCTTTTTAATTTTTGGTGTTTCTTTTTACACTTGCTAACATTTTCACAAAAACTTTTATAGAGGCAATAAGAGCAGTAAATACTGTTTTTTTAAATATAACCAGACCGATGTTTTAGATCTCTCTGCACGTGTCTCAGAAACCTTTGGCAGTTGACACAGGAGTGCTATTTTTTCTTCACTTATATAAAACCACAGGATATCAAAAGGGACGCATAAATTGCTTACTATTCACAATAACGACAAAAGGCAACGGTTCTTCATTCAGTAGAAGGTGACCGAGCCTTCTAAGGGCGGGGAAGTCGTTGCGTAGGAGTGGGTGTGATCTTCTGTGACTGTTGCCGCGAGGGTACAAGGATTGATGGAATTTATTATACCTAATATTTTCATAGGAAATTGAAATAAATTCTTAGTTTCAAAATGGCTATTCTTGGTTTTGGAAGTATAAAAATAATGACAGGCTCACTTAAAAGATAATTTTAAGTGTATGTAACTATTCTGAAAACTATTGCAAGTAATCCAGCAATGGTTTCATTAATGCGAAAACTATAGATAATGATCTATGTAAAATGGTACATTTTAAGAAAGACTCCTTCCTTTTTTTTTGCTTCAATTTACATGAGAGGAATGCTTGGAACTTTTTGCAATCTACTCGTAAATAACATGAAAAAATATTGTAAGTACTTACTGTAATATTTTATTTGCTCTATGTCGTCCCAAGAGCTTTCAAGTTTCTGAAAGCCAGAGTCATTGCTATCATTTATAAACTAAGTGTTACTACTTCGTATCGTAGGTAAGGATGCGCGTACGCACAGAGTGTGCGGTCGCCATTCAAGATTATCCCCCATTGTCCCTTTGTCCGTCTGTCAGTGGCGGCGCAAACATGTATTCTCTCAGGCGTTAGAAAAAATTAATGTTTACCTTTATAGAGCACATACTTTTATACAAAGTGTGGTTCATAATGAGGAGTTTACAGAATAACGCCTGTCCACAATAGACAACTGTGGGCAGGAATTGAAGGTGCCGTGATCAATGGACACGACTACGCAGGTATGGGACCAAGAAAGTCCCGTATATTGCAACTTTGCAAGTACAAGACAAGGTCTTTGCCCATTGTAGTTTAAATTGACGTTCAGATTTGCAATGCTATAATGAATATTTTAAAATCAATATTTAAGCTTTATCGTGCACGCCTCTGCAAACTTTGTAATCGTCCAACATTTATCAGTGAAGCGTACACATCAAATAGCCACATTAAATATAATTTGACCGTCAAAAATGTGGAACAATGTTATAAAATAAGGTTGAAGAAATGTTGGCACGGATCCGTCGTCATTGAGAACACGAATACGTAACTAACACAAACAGTTCCTGTCATTGAACGGTCAATTATAAGCAAATGATGTTTTACGAACTAAATATTTTGTGCCAAAATTTCATAAAAATAAACAAGCAACTTGTCTGGGAAATATTCCGTTGTCTTACTAAACAAATTGAATTGTAAGAAAACTATTTAACTTTCGCATTTTTCTTTATCCTTGTTCAGTAGCAATCTTAAAAATTAAAAAAAAATCAAAAAATCAAATCTCATCTCAACGACAATCCATGTCAAAATCTTGTTAAAAATGTAGGGAAATTAGAGGTACTTGAGTATTTTTGACGTTCTTATTCTTGTCCATTGTATACCATGTTTTACGCAAATAAATATTTTATTATTATTAAAATAACGAGAATTACCCCTCAGCTGGGGAACGAATATGTCAGTCTGTAATGCCTTGCCTTTATGAAAATCATAAAAATAGTTTAACATTATTTCTCTAGGTCAATAACAAAAAAAGTAATATAAGCAGTACTTTCTTGCAGCCATACAACGCTGCAATTGGCTACTCGACCGCCACACTATGGGTGGTCGAGGAACCCATTCATCGATCAGCTTTGTAAGCAGGATCAGTGTAAACAGACCACCGCGGATATCGCCGGACGGCCGGACACTTCCGGACGGATGTTCCACGAAACTAATTGTATCAACCGCTTCAATTGTATGAAGAAAGTTAATAATTGCAAATTAAATAAATAAACGAAAAATGATACCCAAAATATGTTTCATTGATGGACGTAACAAATTACCTCAACTACTGAAATAACTGCACTTGCATCCGAGTGGGATTCTTGTTGAGTTTCATGTCTATGATATACAATCATGCTTAGAGGTAAGTGATTTTTTCTAACTAGGACTGCCGGTCGATTCTGTAAAAATCTCACCGTGAAATCATAAATGGAGTGAGCACTTAATAGTGTTAATCCCTAGCGAATGACAGCTCACTCCACGCTCACTTCACCCAAGCTTTCACGGTGAGATGGTTACAGAATGGCCAGTAAAACTAAAACAGCACATAAAACTATGTGCTGTTTTAGTTTTACTGGCCATTCTGATCGTTTCTTGCGTCTGCGACGACGCTTTACCGAGGGAGGAGTCGTCACCGGGCCGCTGCGCCGCGCTGACATTGGCTTGCTTGACCTATTAATAAATAGACACGGCAACGTTTTTAATGAAGATTTTTTGAAAGATGAGAGCTATATTAAAAAGTGGTTCAATTAATTCTGCTCGTTATTTTGATCAAACTATTTTCAGGTTTTGCGCATTTAACGTTACACGTTATTATAGGGGACGGGCCTGTTGCCATCGACCGGGCACAAATCCAGACATGCTGCTAATTTATTTAGGAAATATCTTACTGTAACTAAATAGGAATTAAGTCGGTCTCCGTTTACTCTTGTACTGTGAGCACACTTTGTAAGCCGTAGAAACCAATATTAAATCATTTTCTCTGAAGACAAACAATTACAAGATGATGACTAAATACTGACTAATTCTAAAAAAAACACGCAAACCCACATCTGTTGCCCAAACTACAATTGGTTTCTTCTCGCCTCAATCCCAAACACATGGCGCATTGTTCGTAACGCGGCCACCGAAACAATCACGAAAGGGAAACAAACAAGTGCTGGACTTGTCACTTCATAAGCTATTATAAGTAACTGTCCACTCGTGGGAACCCTGCCTCGCCATCGTTCGCATCCGTATCTGTACCTAAGTTTTTGCAGGATCGTCGTAAAACACTCGTCGGTAAATGGGTGTCTATTGATCCATTCAATGCTCTTGTCTCATGTCTTGAGTGTCGGTCTCGGAATGAATGAAGATGAGGAGTTACTCATTCTCAACGATTGTCAGTTGTTGAGGATACTTGTGTGTTCTTAAAACAAATGGCCCAAGTTTTATTGGACACATTAGTCGAGCTTGAATAGAGCTAAGTTTATGATGTCGAATTTGCGTAGTATTTGTCATAATAACTCATATTCCTTCTTATTTGTCTGTAACTCGTGTAGTGTACATAATAAAGAGTATTCCAGTCTACTTATTCTAGAACGACATAAAACTTTCTTGATTATTTGAACTAAAGTTATCTAAAAATCATCCTGCATTTTGTTTTCTTTTGTGATCCAACACTTAAATAATGGGTGTGCAAGTAGAAACTCGGCTCGTGAAGTAGGTAGCATTTAAAAACGCCATTTTGAATACGTGTAGCTTATTCATTGCTCATTTCAGTCATTTACAAGTTGTTATTCTGTATTATATGTGACATTTTAAAAAGATGGAAGTTAGTAAACAACATTTATAACACATTTGCTCGTAAAAGGTCTCTTACTGCACCAATTTCAATATCGTAATGCATCTCATTACGTACTTGTGCGTAATTGTAATGTAAAGCGCACGGTTTATCAAGATGCTCCGTCTAAAACGAACGGTACTTTTTTAAATCTTAGCAAAGAGTTTTTATGTCAGAAAAGTGGTCAACATTTTATGAATTATATTAACTTTGGGAGATAAAATATAATAAATAAACATTTAATTCTTTAATTTAATTAATTTTGACAATTAATTACAACCATTTATCTGTAACAAAAAAACAAAAGTATTAATTTACTTTATTAGTAATACTGGCTGTTTTTTGTGCCTTTGCCATAAACAAAAGACCTCGAATTTTAATAACTGTTTTAACAAGTAATTAAAGATTTATTCGTTTAAGAAAGTCCGAGTTTTATTTATTTCCTCACAAATGTGTTATAAAACGTCGTATGACATATACGTGCGGTTTGATAATTACAGCATCTGCTTTCTTATAGCCCTCACCTACGGCTCGGGCTAGCAATATCGCCTCAGCTGTAATTTTCAACTTACCGCACTTATATCATAATGTACTATTACGCCATTGCATTCTATTCTGATAATTAATTCTACTTTGGGTGAACAATCTGTGAGTCATTCAACAGTAAAAAGGTGCATTGCGAGATTTCGTGATGGAAATTTTAGTCTTGAAGACGATCCACGTCCAGGTGTGGCAAAAAAATTTGAAGATGAAGAACTGCAAGCTTTACTGGATAAAAATCCATGTAAGACTCAAGAACACCTTGCAAAACAGTTTGGGTTTATTCACAAAGCAATATAACTTCGATTGCATGCAATGGGAAAGATACAGAAGGAAGGAAAATGGGTCCCTCTTAAACTAACGAAAGACAAAAAAGATCGAAGAGTTGGATCTGTATGAATTTGCTTACTCGGTACAATAAAGAAAATATTTTTTTGCATAAAATCATTACGGGTACAGGCCAAGGAACACGGAAAGTTATGTTGCTGCATGACAACGCTCGTTCACATACAGCGAAATCAACTCGGGAACTCATCTTCTCCTTAAGCTGGGAAGTCGTCTAGCATGCGGCGTATTCTCCAGACTTAGCGCCTTCTGATTATCACTTATTCAAATCGATGTCGTCATATTTAAAAGACGAGCAGTTCACGAAAATTGAAGATAATGAGAAAATGGCTTATGGCTATTTTGCTTCAAAACCACTGAGTTTTTATCGCGAAGGCATTCATTAGCTACCCGATAGATGACAAAATTTCGTAGACAATACTGGCGATTATTCGCTATTAATATTTTTTAAAAGCGTATTTTCAATAAAGTTAAACTTGACCAAAAAATCGAGAGCAGTGGTGGCTCAGTGGTAACGGCCGCGACTTACGAATTGTA
The DNA here is from genome assembly GCA_949629135.1 of Eremobia ochroleuca. Taxonomy (NCBI): domain Eukaryota; kingdom Metazoa; phylum Arthropoda; class Insecta; order Lepidoptera; family Noctuidae; genus Eremobia; species Eremobia ochroleuca. Next base: position 10,966,009 of record OX451398.1, read on the forward strand.
GGTCGTGGGTTCGAACCCAGACAGGCGATTTACTTTGTGTAAATGATTTCATCACCACTGCTCTCAAAACGGTGAAGGAAAACATCGTGAGGAAACCGGCATGTCCTAGATCAAAAAAATCGAAGACATGTGACATCTACCAACCCGCACTGGGCCCGCGTGGTAGATTACGGCCCACTCCCTCTCACAGAGAGGAGACCTGTGTCCCAACAGTCGGAATATTATAGGCTGATTATGTGACCAAAAAAAGCCGAGTTTCTACTTGCACACCTATTAAAAGAGTATTTAAGTTAATTGCAACGAAAAGTTAGTAATCTGGACAAACAAAAAATCTAGGGAAAGGATTTCTAAATTCATTCATAATGATTGTCTACCTGCGAATCCGTTGCACGTAGTACATACGTGCAGTTGTAAATTAATATGAATGAACATCATCCATGAATGAAGGTGATCAGATAGGTAGAGGCTTCCGCCTTCTCAATACAGCGGATTGCAATCAATTTCATGGTCCCGCGCCGTTGCATAAAACTAAGTTCTAACACAAACAGACACCGTGACAACACCGCATTTTTGCGTGCGATTTACTCGAAATAACAAATTGTATGAATGAACGCCTCCAGAGAATACGCTCAATCGAAACATGGCCGCGATCAGGGACTCCATTTAACCGAATAAAATGTCATTCGAGATTATGAACGAATATTATTTTATTGTTGTTGTACCCTTCGTGTAATGTGGCCATTTTATTTCAATTGTAGAGTGTCACTTGGGGTAAAATGCGGAATATTTGAAGCTTATTCAGTTAAACTGTTACGAATTATACATAGGTATACACAACACAAAGTCATACAATAGGTAGCATTAAATACCTACCTGTAATCAAAGTATATATTTAATCAATTATCAGTAATTGCGATAAATGTTATCAAACAATACAAATAGATTGATATTAAATTATTGTTATCATTATTGTTTATTTTATCTTTATATATGTAGGTACATATTGTAAAAATGAGTGCTTCTTATTAAAGATAAAATCAGTATTTCTTATCGACAACTCCTTGAGCAACTACTTTGATATATCTAGTATAACCCATCTAAAGTCCTGATTGAAACAATACGTATCTATTGGGCATTTAAATTATAAAGCCTTACAATAACCTTATTTTATTTATTAAAATGTATTACTTAACTTATTTACAACTTTATGTTTATCTAGATAATGTTTTCTAAGTACTATCCACGTAAGACCTCCAACGTTTTAAAATAATAACAAACCTGCTGTGTCTTCATTTTTTGTGTCCCGACGGCGACACTCTGTCTGGAGTACAGAATCCTGTCCCATTATAGTAGCACATAAATATTCTCACTTCATTTTTGTCATTACAAATCCTTTTAAAGGCGCGATACATTGACGAGGGTCTCCTTTCCGGTTGACAAATAAAGGAACCAATTATTAGAATTGCCAACGCGTATTAGAATCGCCATCCTCTCAAAAGGCCCTCCACACGGCTTCCGAATTTCAAAGAAACACGCGTAAAAGGATAAGGGATTAGCGTAATTTAGATTATTCAATGGAATAAAAACCGAATGCGAAGAAATCAAATATGTCCAAGTGTGACGTATACTTTATTCCACGTTTGCTAAAAAACTGCGTCGAAAACTTAGAAACATAATCGGAAATATAAATTAGCTGGTGTTTTTCTGCGCGAACAGATAATTTATAGTAGAGAAACTTTTTTGTCGCTCCCGTTGTTACGAAGTCCAACGTTGCCTTTGTCAGAGAATATCGGAGTCTTGGAGACCCCCCGCGGCAATCTAATTCCCCCTTTCAGATGGTCAATCTAAAAGTTTAAACGGTTTATTTGTTTCTTAACATGGGGATCTGCCAGATGTAACAAATTATAGTAACTACAACAAGTATTTAACTACTTCTACTTAATTTATTTTTATAGATGATCATTAGCGTGAGATGGGTGTTGAACCTTATTTGTATTCAAATGCTGTTCCGTACGTCACTACACACAAACGCTGCTGTATGAATTGTTAAGAAGTTATGAAGATAACTTGTTTAATTTTTCCTTAGTAGTTTAAGCTATCAAAATGTCCACAATATTATGTAACTACGGAAAATAAATTATAGGAATATCTACATTATATCTAAGTACTCATATGATCAATAATTGACACATTTAACTTGCCCTTAACTGAGTAACGCAGTTTGCAATTACAGGCTGCAAATCAGATAAGATTAGCGAATAGCGATATGGCTAAACTAGGAAAAATGCAACGCGCCATTCAATAGGTAGGTATAGCCTGTTCAAAAAGTATCTGATCAAAGTGTCAACAAACCCTGATCAAGTTAAATACTTATGCAATCACTCAATATAGGAAATTAGTAACACATTCGTCTGTACTTAGGTTTCAACTTTATATCTCACCACTTTTTCCAACAATTATTGTTTGTATAGAATTATTAAATTGTAACTTTAAAACAATAATGTTACCTATATAAAATGAAACTAAATTATCTAATGAAAACCATCATTAAGTGATTTAAAGTGAGAATTTCTGAATAATAAAAAAAAAGTGCCTTGATTTGATTATTTAAATAAATCAAGTATACACATAATTATGATTGAGGGGGAGAGGGCCGTGGCTAAATAATAACAGCCGCACAGGTCGAGCAGGTTAAGCTACGCTTCCCGCGGTTGGTCTGTGATGGGTGACCATCTTTACATACCGAGACCCCTCCGTGCCTTGGAAAGCACGTTAAGCCGTTGGTCCCGGCTGTCATTCGTAGATCTTTGACAGTCGTTACGGGTAGTCAGAAGCCCGAAAGTCTGACAACCAGCCTTACCTAGGGGTATCGTATTACCCAGTAGGTAACTGGGTTGTGGAGGTCAGATAGGCAGTCGCTCCATGTAAAATACTGGTATTTAGCTGCCTCCAGTTAGACTGGAAGCCGACCCCAACATAGTTGGGAAAAGGCTAGGCAGATGATGATACACATAATTATGATTCAAGTACACAACATAATTTGTGATTATTTAAAAATAATCAAGATTTTTTTTTAAATAATCAAATCAATGCACTTAATTTGTAAATGGCACTTCCAATCGGCATTCACAGGTACGTTTTGTGATCATTTGTTTACATTTTCATCAGATACTTTTGGAATAGACTATACACATTCTATCTATTTATGACATGTATTCTAGGTACCCATAGTACATGTTATTGTAGCACATAGATAGTGCATATTTCCAATGCCGACGAGATAGGTGCAGTGATGTGCAATGACTACTTTTATCGGCATTCAAGGAAGTAGGTATAACGAATGAGCCTATTATCTAAGTATCAGGGATGTCTGACATCTATTTGTCACATAAGTTTCTAGAAATTCAAGTAGGTACATAAATAAATTAAATACCTAAATAATAATAATGTTGACAATTCTACAAGTTTAAAAAAAAGTTCGAAAAAAAAATCAGCTGTTCCCTACATTTTGACGAGTTATGCGAACATAAATGTAGGGAACAGCTGATTTTTTTTTTCGCGATTTCAGGTTTGGTCCCATAGTAAAAGTTGTTCATTATGATGAGTACAATGACCCCTTAAGAGGTTGTGCGTTATTTAAGTTACACCTTGTATAAAGTGTGTTACGCAATTAGGGTGAAGTCTCTTTTAAACAGTTTTGTAAAGCAGGGTAGACATTAATTTAGCTATAGGCAGACTATCATAGGCGATTTTCACACTGCCCCGCATCATGCTGCATATTGCGTGTCGACGCACCTACGCGCGTTCCTGCGGAAGTGCAGATCTGCATCATCGTGCGGGTTTTTTGCGCACTCACGCGCGTAGGTGCGTTTTGTAGATTCACGCACGGCGGCTCTCATTTATTCGCCGTTCTCTGTGGTGGTCGTGCAGTACTGAGCATCACGATAGTTTTCACATTTCATATTCCAGATAGCTGGGTGGTTTTCGATTTCGAATATAAATCGATCGATATCGAGATCCATTTTCAAACACACACGTCACGCCCATTCAAAATCACGCGCGGCACTGCGGGATTCGGTGTGCCATACCTTGCGTCTCGCCCCGCACCTACGCGCGGGGGTGCATTTTTCTCCGCGTGTATGCGCGTGATCCGCATGAACGCGCGTGGATGCATTTTCTGTGTGTTAGACTGTGCGTGTTTTCCATACAAACGGAGATACTTACAAGCAACGGAAGAACACGCATCCACGCGCTACGCTGCATCATGCGGGGCAGTGTGAGAATCGCCATAGACAGCACCCTAATTGCGTAGCACACTATTACTCTCAATTTGAATCATTTTGAAGCATATTGCTAATCCATTGCTCCATATGTTCGATAAGTATGTCTGCTCAACAACGTAAATAAAGCAATGAATGTTGTTCAACTGTCAAAATGAAACCCATTGCTACTGATAGTGTGTTACGCAAGTACCCTGCAGGTCCGAATTAAATGAAAGCTGAAGTCCCCTTGACTATGAATTTACTTTACCCACATCTCAACTGCCGCATCCTCTATTCATAAAATAACGCTCCTAACGTAACCAGCTCTCATCATTGAGCCATCAGCTGGGCTCGGGTGTCTCTGATAACGATAATTAATCATGAGCGCACAGACCGATGACCATTAGCAAGGTGCTGACTCATCGCGACCCGGTGGTCGAACGACGGTGGACCAGATAAACTTAACAAGTTATGTTTCTATGACGGCCCTGTTAAATACTCTTTAGCAAGTAAGAGTTCCCAGCGGTTCAATATTGATACAAATGTCTTTGAATTTGTTAATGTCTTAAATGGAAAACTTGTCGGATGAAAAGTTTTAGTCGCTTATTATTAATTTTAGATCAGTTCTAAACCATAAAATGCCTGGCCGGCTGAATAATTATGAAATTATATGAATTATATGAAAGATAAATCCGTTAAGTAGTTTTTGCATGAAAGAGTAACAAACATCCATCCATCCGTCCTCACAAACTTTCGCGTTTATACGTAATATTAGTAGGACTAGTTGGATTTATTTCTACAATAGTTTATACCGCTGAGTGTTTATGGTACCAGACGTTTGACCAAATTGAGTTATTCCAGCTGCCAGTTTTTGCATCGACGCGTGTATCCAACACTTAGGTGGTCATTGTAAATTGCTGAACGGTGGTTGCCTGGTTGGTATTGATAACAAGTAACAAATCTGTTAGTAATTAATTGGCGATGTTTGACAGCTCATTCACAACAAACAGCGGGGAGCGCATTGTAGCCGCGTCCGGATACGTCCATATTGACGGCTCAATTCCGCACTTCCGTACGCGTGCGACGTCCTAAAAGTATTGTACTAAGAAATATTAGTAATTTTGTTAAGTAACAGTAGTGGTTTGAGTCAATCGGGCTGTATAATTTATTGCAAGTAATAATACGTTATAAACTAACCATCGATCGTCACAGAAAATGAAAATTCATGGAATAATTTGAATCATCAGTTCTTGTAAAATATTTGAATGCTGTGTTGGCTTTGTAGTAAATAAAACATCTGCTGATGTTGCTGAATTTATTCCTAACCAATAATTTACAAAACCTACAACGTTCCAAGAAAACCAATAGCAGATTTAGTTGTCCAATGTCGCCGAAGACAAAAGTGGAAACTTTTAAATTACAGACGGACGCGGCGCGGCGACGGCGACTTGTAATAAACGCAGTGTTCGCTACGTTTATCGATTTTCTGATTTAGCCTCCCCCAGCAGATAACGACGACAGGTAACAGGCCACCACTATTTACACGATAGACGCACTTTAGCTTGTGCATCGTTTAAAATACATTTTATAAAGTAGTTTAGTTTTGAAGCTGTTTGTTTTTCGCTATTAAGACAAATTGTATCTGTTGAGGGCATTTAATGAGCGGTAACAATTTTATAAGCAATCAGGGACTCAGTTCATCATAGCATTGTAGTCTGTAAAAAATATATCACAAACTATATTTTACCTGCGGCTTCGCCGGCGCGAAAATTATCACATGGGAACGTACTACCGGGATATAAAGTATTCTATATGATAATCCAGGTTATAAAATACCTATCTGTGTTTTGTAATTTCATCCAAATCCGTTTATCCATTTTTGCTTGGTTGAGTAACAAACATACAAACTTTCACATTTCATCATCATCTGCCTAGCCGTTTCCCAACTATGTTGGGGTCGGCTTCCCGTCTAACCGGATGCAGCTGAATACCAGTATTTTACATGAAGCGACTGCCTATCTGACCTCCACAACCCAGTTACTGGGTAATACGATACCCCTAGGTAAGACTGGTTGTCAGACTCGGGCTTCTGATTACCCGTAACGACTGTCAAAGATCTACGAATGACAGCCGGGACCAACGGCTTAACGTGCTTTCCGAGGCACGAAGGGGTCTCGGTATGTAAAGATGGTCACCCATCCACAGACCAACCGCGGCAAGCGTAGCTTAACCTGATCGATCGACCTGTGCGGCTGTTATTATTTAGCCACGGGCCCCTCCACAAACTTTCACATTTATAATACATAATATTAAGTAGGATTTGTAAAATAAATCTCACAATTCAACAATAGTCAAATCTATCTCAAGATTAAAGCCAAGAAGCAAAAAACTGCCTCACAATGAATAGTTATCAATTAAGCTAAATGTACAACAACAATACAACCGATAAAAAGCCCAATAAAATAAAGTGTACATTAACAAAGACATACGGCGGACGCGCAGCAGACTTTCCTTTGATTGGACGCCGATTTATTGTGCGGAAATGCCGTTACTACGTAATATTTCCGCCCCGCACTATTCATTTTCCCTTTTTTACAGAAAAAAGGGCGCGATACGTCTTAATCGAAGCATCTACTTTGTCGAGGGCGAGCGCCGTATCGCCCCGCGCCACAGACGAAATGTATTCTATGCGAAATCGCTACAAATATCCACAGTTATCAAAACCGTTGCTACGGAACTTTTTTAGCATGTGGTGCTTTGTGAACGAATGAGGATAACCGTTTTCGCAGCGGGAGATTGTCAGGGATGTATTGCTAACTTTGGCATTAGTGTTTTGTCAGAAGAATTTAGTAAAATGTAGCTGGATTAAAATAAAAATAAATCTTCTTATTTAAGTCATTTATTCAATCAAAAATCCAAATTAACTAGGGGTCAATGTGATGTGAATCACGTTACTAAGGAGTTACTAAACAGATTGGCCGGAAAACAAACAGTATCTACAAATGAATTAATTTATTGGCAGCAAATAAGAAAATTGGCCGTTAGTCCAATCAATAAGACAAATGATTCCGAACCTCACCCTGCGGAGTCGAGACGTAACCCCAAAACGCTCGTATCCGCTGGGATGATATACGCGAGGGTATTTCCTGACACCGGCCAGTAGCTACTTGATTTAGCGGAAAGTCAGATAAAACCTAATGCGCACAACAAAAAATATATCACAATACCCACGCCATAAATATGACGGCCTGTCGTAAACCTTTATGTCTGTGCGTTGTAGCTGGCACGTGAAAAATGGCTGTTGCGATACATATAGGAAAACTAAAACATTTTTGCAGATGGTGGATATTAGGAGAGTTATTACGTTACAAAACATAACTTGGTTCGTAAAACAGGCGAATGAAAAAACTACGGATTGTTCCATAAAACCTACAATGGTTTTCTCAGTGGAAAGCGCAGTCGTTCCAAGCAGTCATGTTTTTATTAATAGCTTTACTGAGTTTGTTTCGAGCTTTAAAATATTCATATTCGAATAAGCAGCTAATCCGTGTAAAAGCTTTAACGACGTGACGACAGGCAATAACAAAAATGAAAATCATCGGGCGCTCCAGGAAGTCAGTTATTAATATTCGTTAGGTATACAACATAACGTGTTTATTAGAGAATGGCAATAAATCGAGCGGGTCGTGGGGGTGCGCGGCTCACGGTTGGCCACAAAATGGCTCGAGCGCGTGGCGGCTAAGCTCTAACGATGTTCTTCAGATCCAACTAACATATTTGATGACTGTGATTTACTATCAGATCAGATTAGGAAGTATATTTTGTTGAAATAACTTGTGGACACGTGTCAGGGGTGAGTTTGGATTTGGTGGTGGAAATTAATTTTTAGTGTTATTAAAACAATAATAGAGCAGTTATATCTATTTCAATTTATTAGTATAATTTAATGTCTACATATATGTCTAATCCAACCGTACCGGCACTCGTGCGGCTTGGTTGTGTTTATTGTCGCGGATCAGATCGCTATCCCCACTGCGCGAATTGTTGTTTACGCACTATCACGCGCCATAGGAGTGCGCCGGACCTCCCGGCTGCTCGGCCCTACTGTGTGCCTTACGTGGTTGCGATATGACTGATAACGTAAGCGCTACGCCGCGCTGTGTTACGCCCGTATTCAATAATTATGTACAGAGTTTGTTGAATGATTCGTCGGATATGGATGATATAGATGACGAGGGTAAAAGTAAAGAGGAGCAGCTGTTAAGAGCAGAAAAGCGAGAAAGAGAAGACAGTACTGAGGATGAAGAGGGTTGGACGGAAGTTAAGGGGAGTACAAAAAAGATATGTCGCGGTAGCAAAAACTCAGTAAAAGAAGAAAAGTATGAGGTCTATTTGTCTTTCAAGGAACGCCTCCCGAAACAGTTTGCAATGGCACGTATTTTAAAAGAAAATAATATAACAAAAATTAGCCAGGTTAAATATTTAAGTCCTTTTAAAATACGCTTTCAATTTGAATGTGAATCGGCTGCTCAGAAACTTATATTGTGCGAGAAACTCCTAGAGAAAGGATGGAGGTTCCAGAAAGCCTTGCAGCTGTCTGTCTGTTATGGCTTAATCAAGGATGTAGACTTGGATTTCACTGAAGAGGAGATTCTTGAAAATATTTCATGTCCGGCCCCCGCCAAGCTTATATCATTCAAGAGGCTAGACCGTCGCAACAGGGATGACGGTGGTTGGTGCCCTAGCGAAACCCTTCGACTTTGTTTTGACGGGGATCACCTACCAGCAACAGTTCGTGTATGTGATATAAACATAAAGGTTTTGCCTTACATACATCAGGTATCCCAATGTTCCCAATGTTGGAGGTTAGGCCATGTGCGGAAAATGTGCCCCTCGAAAAACGTGGTATGCCCGAAGTGTGGTGGGCATCATGAAAATTGCGACACTTTAGTGTTTACCTGTGTCAACTGCAATGGCAACCACATATCTCTTAGTAGGACTTGTCCAGTATATAAGAAGGAGAGAAGACTAAGGGAAATTATGGCTGAGTTTGGTTGTACATACAGAAAAGCCCTAGAATGTTATGTTCCTCCTGAAAATTCCGGTCACCCCGAAATTGTCGTTCTCCCCCAAGCCCCGGTAACCCCAGAAAATCGTGTGACTTCTACACCTCTTGCAGGTGGACCTTCACAAATCAGGAAAACGAATTCAGGAACCTCCTTTCATCACACTTTTGCCGAAATTGTCCAGACTAAGGCCACTGTTCACAAAATGCAAACTCCTACCATGGTCAGGGATGATCCTCCAAAGCCCAAAGTACAGTCTCCTAAAACAAAAAATGAGCCGCCAAAAGAAAACTGGATGTTTTGGAATTCAGATGCAGACGTGAAAGACATTCATCAATCACCTGATGATGGAAAGGGTAACGATGAACGTCCATCTTTCAATGAACTGTGTTCCAGAATAAAGGAAGTTATCTTCCTCAAAAAGACTAGCTTAATTTGTAAGATAAGACGTGTCTACCAATTGTGCCTGGAATGGTTAACCTTAGTGTCAGTGAGTGTTGTTTCTGAGTGGCCGTGGATAAAAGCATTGTTTAACTTTTTCATTCCTTGTGATGGCTAACAAATTAATTAAATTAAATATCTTACAGTGGAATGCCCAAAGTATCAGGCCTAAGTTAGCATCGTTTCATGAAATTTTATGCCAGGATAAAGTACATATTGCTGTCCTTAGTGAAACGTGGCTCGAGCCAGAAAGTAATTTTAAAGTTAGTGGTTATGATGTTTATCGCGCGGACCGAGATGACTCATACGGTGGTGTAGCTATTATAGTACACAAATCTGTTAAAGCGCAGCAGAGGCACATTCACGTAAATAACAACGGCATCGAGGTAGTGTGCGTACAACTATTTAATTGTGATCCGTTTGAAAATATTGTTGCTGTTTATTGTCCAACTAGAATCGTGACCACTCAGCAGGATTGGGATAATCTGTTATCATTATGGCCATCCAAAACTTTGATTCTAGGTGATTTCAATGCCCATCACGTCAGTTGGTCTTATAAAACTGACCACAGAGGCAGTCTAATTCACGAATCGCTTATAGACAGCAACTTTTGTTCTTTAAACGATGGTACACATACGCGAGTTCGATTAGTTGACAACAACTTGCAACAGACTTCACCCGATATATCCCTGGTTTCTATGGATATTGCACTTTGCATTGATTGGACAGTTTTAAATGAAAATCTTGGCAGTGACCATTTAATGATTAAAATCTCAACGCTTTGTAGGTCATGCCTACCTTCAGTTATTAAAAGAAATTTTGGTAAAGCAGACTGGACTTCTTATAAAAGATATCTGGAACAAAAATTTCGCCGTTTGTGTTTACCGAATGACCTTCAAAAATCTTATGATTTATTTTTAGATATCTTGAATGACGCTGCTAGCAAATTCATCCCGATGTTTAAATTTAACCAAAACCCTTCTTCAGATTTTACTCCAAAGCCGTACTGGACTCCAGAACTATCACGTGCTGTGGCTCATCGCCGGCTAGCATTATCCAAATTTAGGCGTAATCCCACTCCCCAAAACCTTGATACTCTCAACACTAGGATAAATACATCGCAGAAGTTAATTCGACAGGCTAGGGGAGAGAACTGGCAAAATATTTGTTCTACAGTTGATCACACTACCTCGTCTAGTGAAATGTGGCACAAAATGAGATGGCTCAAAGGTTACCGTTCGCCCAGATATTTTGTGGATGCCCAAAGTGCCACAAATCTTTTAAATTCTTTAACACCTGATTATGTTTCCCCACCGACCCCTACGGTTCATCATAGTAACCCTATATTAGACTGTGAGATCTCTATTCAGGAGCTAGATAAATGTATCAAATCTAAGGATACATCTCCTGGATGCGATGATATATCTTATTCTATGATTAAGAATTTACCTGAGGTGGGTAAATCTGTATTACTATCGTTATATAATAACTTCTTTGATCTCAGTTTTGTTCCCTCTCAGTGGCGCGAAATTTATATCGTACCTATTCCAAAACCTGGTCGTGACACTAGTAAGGTTTCTTCACTCCGACCTATATCCTTGATGTCGTGCGTATGCAAAATTTTCCACTATGTATTATTTCGAAGGTTGGAATGGTTTCTGGAAAAAAATAACTCATTTTCTGCGAACACAGTAGGCTTCCGAAGAGGTAGGTCGTGCTTAGATGGCTTAAGCTGCTTAGTCTCCACAATTCAAACTGGATTCTCTGAAGGTTGTTCTACTATAGGTTGTTTTTTAGATATTAACAATGCGTATAATAATGTAAATAATACGGTATTAATAAATATTTTGGACAGATTTCAAGTAGGGTCACGCATCTGTCGATATTTATGGAATTTCCTTCATAGAAGAGTACTCAAAATAAGATCTGGTAATGATTTTATTAGCAGATATTCTGGTAGTGGTTTGGCTCAGGGTGATCCGTTATCCCCACTATTATTTAATATAATAACGTCGGATATTTGTAAACGTTTACAGAACAATATTTGCATATCCCAGTATGCGGATGATTTCGCTATATATGTTCAGTGTTCTTCTGTTGGTGAGGGCGAACGCAAGATCCAATCTGCTCTTGATCTCATCAACAGCATGTTAATGCATGTAGGCTTAGAAATATCTCCCGCTAAAAGTAAAATTTGTTTGTTTAGTAGAGGTTTTCGTAGACCAGTTATAGATGTCCGTTTAAACGGTACCTTGTTAGAGTTAGTAGACCATGTTAAATATTTAGGATTATGGTTAGATAGGGGGCTCCGATGGAAGAAACATATAAATGAGGTTCGTGAGCGAGTACTTAAACTGATTAATATTTTTAAGGTTTTAGTGGGACCCGGGTGGGGTGTTCATCCCAACCACTTAAGACGATTATATATCTCTCTTATTCGTAGCCGCATCGACTTTGGTAGTTTTTTACTTGATAATAGCGCTGACACTCATTTAAGCAAACTCGACAGATTACAAAACATTTGCCTGCGGTTAATAGGTGGGTTTATCAAAAGCACTCCGATTCACGTGATGGAATCTGAATTGATATTGCCTCCTCTTTTTATTCGCCGCCGATATTTAGCTAGTAAGTTTTACCTAAAATCTAAGTGTTACGATTTTCCTTTAATAAACATATTGGACAAGCTCCATGGTCAGTGTGGGAATAATCCTTATTGGAGAAATAAGAAAAGACCACTGTTAGTTATGTCTCACGAGGTCCTAAAGCAAGAACAAATGTACTGCAGTAGTAAAAATGGCATGTTCTCCATGGATACTTGGGTCAGCAATATGGACTTATCACGCATTGTAAAGCCTAGTTTAGATTCGGTTGATAAACCTAAGCATTGTTATTATGTACATAATTTGAGATCAATATGTTGTAAGTCTCTAAATGCACAATATTCTGGTTTTTACAGTATGTATACGGACGGTTCTAGACATGACAACTATTGTGGTGCAGCCTTTTTTGATTCGCAAGTTGGTACCTTTTTCAAATTCCGTATTTCATCAAAAGTTTCAATAATGCATTTGGAGTTAATCGCTATCGCTGAAGCTTTGGCTTACATCAAATCCTTGAACGGTGATCGGTTTGTTATTTTCACTGACTCGAAAAGTGCCCTTCTTCATCTGTTGAGATGTACGAGTACTTTACCGTACACGGGGCTTCCACTGGCATATAGTATTTTAGGGACCATCACTGAACTTGCTGCCAAACATAAAACAGTTATATTGCAGTGGATTCCTTCTCACGTTGGAATCGATGGTAATGAGATGGTTGATCGTTTGGCAAATGAAGCCGCGTCAGATGGAGAATTTTATGCTTGTCCTCCATGGCATACTGAACTTTTACCCATAGTTAGAGACAGATGTATTCAATCCTGGTCGGAATATTTTGATAAAAGATCTCTAACGAAGGGCATTTGGTACAGGACGATTCAACCATCGCTCCCACGTATGCTTTGGTTCAGCGAGGGCAGAATGAATAGGTCAGAAGTTGTGATAGCTTTGAGACTTCGATCCGGCCATGTTCCGCTCAATAGTTTTGGTTTTATGATGCGTAAAGTTGACTCACCCAATTGCGATGTCTGTGGAGTCATAGAAGATGTTCATCATATCTTGTCGGAATGTAGTCGTATTGGAGTCCAAAGACGTCAAGCTTTTAACATTAATTTTAATGTAGGCTACTATAATAGCATTCTGGCCTCACCATTGTCAGATGAGGCCAGAGCGCTTTATCATATTATTATTATGGGTACAAGATTGCGGGTAGGTTAGTTTTTCTATTGTATTCAATAATCGGGGTGACATATTCTTTATAGAAAAAAACCCTGTAAATAAATAAAGATTTAAAAAAAAAAAATATATGTCTAATCTCTAGTTAAGCTTGGCATGTAACTGTTTTTGTCCCTAACAAATAAAATAAAAATGAAAATATGCTGATTTGATTTGTAAGTTATTCGATTTCGTATGTACGAGTGCTACGCCGTAGCACAAGAGCAAACAAAACCGAAATAACTTTTATTTGACAATTATACGCTGCAAAAAGCTTCTGCAAAAAACATGATCATGGGTACATTACTAATCGATAGCAAAGCAGAGGAATATTTCGACGCCATATTTGAGTTTGTTAGTAGTTAGTTAGGTTAGAATATTATATATTTATTTTAATAGTTTGTGAGTTAGTTTAGTATAAAAACACTATCCAGTGTTTATATTTTTATCTTCTTTCATAAATATGTTTATTATTATTTTCCATTATTTTTTAAAACTTTTTGTATTTATCTTTCTACTAAAAGCAATATTCCTCTCTCACAAACCAGGTGCATAGCCGATGTGACCACGTTATCTGTTTGCAGTCGACTGCGCGCTGACCGACCCACTGCTCGTCCATCATAGCGATATTACGCTTACATCGACAATATTGTATTTCATATTGCTGTTTCGGAGACGCCCTAATAATCAAAAATATACCCTAAACTCCACACGCAAGGATTAAATTCCTTCGAACTTTTATAACAAAATCAATACACCCCGCAGTCATTCGGAACAAACCATGCATTATCACCATGAATTATTGTCATGGGAAATTGAATCTTATTTCAAGTTAATAGAAGCAAATATTGCTACATGTTTACGATGTTCGATATTTTGTCCAAGCGACTATAATACGCCAAGTCATAAATATGAAGCACTTATTAGGTCATATCATGCTTACAGAAGTGTCAATGAATGGGATAAAGATTAGTTGATGCACCCTTGTCCCTGCAACCCTGTAAAGTACACAAAAGCACTTGTTTTTCATTTTCCATTAAGTCTTTACTGGCGGAGTTGTGTTGGAGTTATGTTACTAATATTTCTTTTCTTGAGATTACAGAAAGCAGAGAGGTGCGTTGCTTCATGTAAGCACAGTTTTTCTTTTAACTTACTTCTCCAAGTTACTATTAATTAAGCGTTATAAGTAGATACCAACTTTATTATAGGACCAAATCCAGATTGTTTTTGCTTTGACTTATTGAACAGTTAACACATGCCTTATAAACAAACGTCCCATTTTTTTCAATTCAAAGAAGAAGAATTTCGCTATTTCAATCTATTACCAATTTCAACGATTGGCCCACACGAACCGTTTATAATAACACACTGACAATCTGTCAGCTTCGCACCGAAAGCCTGTATTTCTTCATGTTGTTGTATTAAACTAATCGGCTTATCCCCCGCTTCGACAATCAATCGCTTCCATTGGGCCCTTTCACTGCGACAGATTCGAAGGCGTTTCGAGAATTTATTGTAAATAATTCTCAGTTTGTTTGCCATTGTTGAGCTACCGACGACTTCAGTCCTTTGTGCTCTGTTATTATTTATTTAATAAACGGCTACACCTCTTTGTTGAAATGTTTTCGATCAATGCCATAGAGGTTCGTTTCATTCTCAGTTTTGTAAGTCGGAGATATTCACACATCTTTAATCAGGTCTTTATATTACCCCTACAACAGTTTCCGATTGGCCGTTTACATTCATTGTGTAATTCAAGGTACCTAAAAAGTCCTAAATATTTGTATTTTCTTTGTAATTGAGGTTGAATCGCGAGTTATAAGAGATTCTCTGGCCTAACTGCACTGCTTGTGATGCAGTCACCTTCATCTCTTGTTTCGTATCTCAGGTCGCGCCGTAGTAAAATAGATTTTTGTACACGGCACGGTTTGTTTACGATACGACGTATAAACCGCACCGAAGAAAAAACGTGTGTCTGTCAACAAGCTTCCATAGTGATCCATACAACACTGACGATCATGCCTACACACGGCGAATAAACCGTAGTTTTTTACGGCAAGAAAAACGTGCGTGGGCCTAAGAGTTCCCGAACAATAGTTGTCTTATCCAAAACACTTTACGCTGGTTGCAGACATAGTTTGTAAATATTGTAATGCAGGTAGGCAGGCCGCTAACTAATAGGTTAGTTAAAAGAACACTTAAGTAAAGTTATAATTTCCACATGCACACACAAATATAATTTCCGCAGTAAGTAGTAGGCTAGGTCGCGTGTAAGGTTACTGATTGTTCTGAGCACTGTCACACGTGTAAGATGGGAAGGATATCGTCCTTTGTCCTACGGCATGCAGGGGGCATTGCCAGCACAGGCACAGTGGACCGGTCAGACCTTCGGCAGGCCGCAGGCAGGGGCGTAGATAGCAGGCCGTAGATCGCCGACATCCAGAGTCCAGTTTAATTCGCCCTTCACGACCAAGGACCAAGGAGCTGGACAGGGTGAAGTTCAAGACATCGCAGCGGTTTACAGACAGTGACAGAGGCAATATGAGGTTGTGTATGTGACACGCGAGCACAAAGCACAAGATAAAACAATGATCTTAGCAGAACGCTTGCCATATCACTACATAGTATAAAACAAAGTCGCTTCCCGCTGTCTGTCCCTATGTATGCTTAAATCTTTAAAACTACGCAACAGATTTTGATGCGGTTTTTTTTATTAGATAGAGTAATTCAAGAGGAAGGTTTATATGTATAATAAATGCATAATATAGTAGAGAAACACTGATCATTTTAGGGGTTTCTAATGTGATGTCGTAAATAAACACATTTTTTTGCGCTTACATTGCAAACGCTGGCTTAACCCTACGAGATAGATCAAAATAATGTACTACAGTATTGTACATCTTAAAACGGTCTACAAAAAAGTCCGCGATGGCATATGTCTATATCTTAGGGATAACCCACAATAACCATTTTTTATCCTATACTTTTTACGAGAAATAATGGCTCTAAAATTATCAGTGTTTCTCCATTGCACCCGTGCGAAGCCGGGGCGGGTCGCTAGTTGCTTATAATACACAGTGAGGCCTTGCAAAGCCTGAATGCAGCAGCAATACGTACACATTTCTGTCTCCTGAGCACTGGACAAGCTACAGCCGCGTGCTCCGACATTGGCCCCGATTCCCTTGTTCACAAACTAAACTAAAATTAAGTTCAGTGCATCTTTGTCTTTATCAGAAGATAAATATTAGTTTAGTCTTGTCAAATTAGTCAGCGCCTCACGTAAATTGACGTATTTTTAGTAGCCAATTTTTTAATCACGTCTAAATTTGTCTATGGAGTATCTTAATTTAACAGGACTAAACTAATATTTATCTTCTGTCCTATTCTTATTGAAATAGAAAGAAAAAGATGCACTGAACTTAAATTTAGTTTAGTTTGTGAACAACAAATCGGCACCATTGACACATTGCATCTACATAGGTGATGATTTTAACAACGTTTATCCAATGCAGAGGGTCTGGTATAAATACTAAATTAATGAGGAACTCACCCTAGATAGGGGTACACAGTGTCGTGAGGGTCCGGGAATAGCTTCTGTTATCTAAACAAAGATTTTCGAATGGCTGAGTGTTCCTGAACAACCTCGATTAATGTTCTTCCATGATTTTAGTGATGTGCTTAGCGACTTACTAATTGTGTAATACTTAGCATCACTCGACTATTTACCGTTGAGAACCCCGACGACAACGCTACAATATTCACACATCTTTAAACAGGTCTTTATATCAACCCTACAACAGTTTCCGACTGGCTGTTTACATTTCATTGTGTAATTCAGGGTAAAAAGTCCAAAATGTTTGTATTTTCTTCGTAATTGAGGTTGAATTGAGAGATATAAGCGATTCTTCAGCCTAACTGGTTGTAATGCATCCTCCTTTCTCTCTCGTATCGTATCTCAGGCTGGGCCGTCGTAAAAATAGTATAACTGCCTACAAAGAGTTATTTTACAGTGATCCCAGTCAATAGTTGTAAAATAGATTATGATTATTATTATCATTAATTTTATCCAAAACATTCTAAGCTGGTTACAGGCATAGTTTTTTTTTCTATAAAGTAGGTACAAGCACTTTTACACGAAAATGATATTTTAAAAACTAGACGATGTTTCCTATCCTAAAGAGTGATAATCACGGGTATTAGGTACCTTAGGGAGAGTTCGATCACCCGCAGTGATTTATGACTACACTAACGTAAGGAGGACGCCGTAGAGATGTAGAAATATCACGTAGTACCTGTGGCGTATCAGTTTCTTACTTTTCAAAATATGATCCTATCAGGTTTGACTTTCATTGAGCGTTAACTATACTTCTTCTTCTTTTTCGTGTAGCTGGCACGACTGTAAATATATATCTCAGATCTTGTTGGCCCAAAATTTTGCCACATCCAAATTTCCAATGAGGTCACCTTAACTGCATGTCCCGGAAACTTAACTGCCCTTTGTGCGTTAACTATACTAACTATCAGGGCTCGGATACCGGTATATTTTTCGAAACGGTTTCGTCTTAAATACCTAAGAAACGATTTGTTTCGGTTACGTTCAAACGGAACGTTATAAATAACGTTTTTGAAGAAGAACAAAACATAAATCGTTTTCGATTAATAAAACGTTTTTAACCGTTTTTTTTTTTAATTTTTTTGGGTGGGTTAATACGAAAGTTCTGCGAATATGTATTATGAATTTCATTCAGTTGGTATTTCACGGGCGCGCGGCTTAGTTTCGTCGTTTCACGAGTACTATTATCTGTGACTATTATTCTGTGAGTACGAGTAGTCTTTCGTCCCATTTTGTGAGCAAGAAATAAGCACCACTAACTAATCACTCGCAAGAGTCGCAAATCGCAACACAAACCCAATCAATACGTAGGTACGAAGCGCATCGGAATGAAACATGCAATGAAAATAATGAAATGAATACATAGGTACGATACGTAAACAAGTTCATTCTTGTCGCCGCAGCGGCACGCCGTGCGCGGCAGCGTCCTGCGGAATAAACCGGTTTTTGAAAACGTTCTCATTTCGTTTTCGTTCCGAACAAAATGTTGTACAAAGAACTGTTAGAAACGTTTTAAAAACGTTATTTTAAATAACGTTTCCGAGCCCTGCTAACTATAGGTATCATAACGACATGAGATTTATTGGTATTTTACAATTTGATAAAACTTTATGATTACAATGTGGTAAGTGAAAGGGGAATAGAGAAACCTCTATTTTTCGAGAGTGGAAGTTCACAGTGTGGTAAACCTACACACTCCGACGCAAGCACAGTTTTCAATATAAAATATGAATTCCTCGTAGACAACCTCGTAGCTTCGTAGAGCCTTCGTAGAGGGCTACTTTTAAAAACATCAACCCTAGATTGAACTACAAGTAGAAATAAATAGAACAGGTGAATAGAAAACACTACAGCCACAGGTATTCCAGTAATCGGGTCGCAAGCTATCGCGGTTGGCAGCCGACGATTAGATAAAGGGCCGGGACTGGTAAATATTGTAGCGGCAAACAATGATCGGTCACACACAGCGACACGACTGGTGCCGTTCGTACTATTTGCTCGTCACGTGGACTGTTTGACCGGAACATCCTCTGTTTGTTGTTGTTCTTTGACAGTAATAAACTGGTTTTATCCGCTTGAAATTACCTAAAACCTACCACTGCTTATTGTGTCAAATTAGTCTTTCCAAAAGTATAGAGAAATATGTAAGAGTTATCCAATTTATCCTGCTTTGTGAGACATATTAAGCGAAAAACAAGCATCTTTTTTATATATATAACTACTTACTTAGGAGATATTCATTTTTTTTTTCTAAAATAAATCCCATCCTGAGATCTCGCCCTTAGATATTCCCTTAACTTATGATTATGCCTAACCTACAAATCATATCTGCAAAAGTCTACCCACCTTCTTGGATTTCAATTTTCAGTATTATTTAGCACCTCGCTCCGCAATTTCACGGGGCAAGTTTGTGGCTATGTGGGATTATTATGTTGCATTTAATTCCGTTTTTGTAATCGCTACCCGTGGGTATCTTTACTTTTGTTATCTCTACTTGAATTCTCTTACTTCTCTTTGTTTTACTTACAGGTGGGAAGTTTAGACTACTGATATTATGATGTTCCAAACACTATTTGAAGGCTTTGTCATTTTTTGGGATGCATGAAGAAGCCTCCTCGTGTAACGCAGTTTTTTCCGCCAGTTACTCAACTGAATCAAGCCCTCGGCGCATCCTGGACAGTCACACCCAACACCTTATTTGACTGGTCAATTCTTCCCTTGCGGTGGTACGGCTAACGCCCGCTTGGTTTGCGACCATCCTCCAACCGGAGTCGCCGGGCTCCGGTGGCAAGCATCCTGCTGTGTTTCGTCGATGCGTTGAAGTTTAAGTGCCTTAGGCATCTTCTGGGCACGCTCGTTCCATCATAGACCTCATCCATCGCTTTCCATCAGGCTGATCGAGGTCAAGAGCGGGCCCATTCAGCAATTATAAAAAAAAATGTTACTTTGTACAGTGTGTGAAAGGAAAGCAAGAAGATAATTTCAATCATTTTAATATGTATTCTGATAATAATTTATATATAACACATTTTTACAATCTCGTTTTATTTTCTATGATGGGAGGGACAACCTTAAAAACATTGCGTGAATATTGATTATGGATATAAGGATGGGTACAATGACGTAGTGAATACATATTATTATTATTATTCTCTACTAACATCATATATCTATTACGAATGTTCATAAAGTGGACAATATATTTTCTATACCGTATGGGAATACATTATATTCTCGGTAACTAATCACACAAGTATGTACATAATATACATTTACAGTTAGTATTAATCTAAGTTCATACGCTTGTACGTATATTAATATAAAACTTTGAATATACATAAATAACTATCAATTAGACATATTCGACTATGATAATACTGAATCTTACATCTAGATATTGCATTCTGATAAAATCTGGTCATTTCTCATAATATTATTTAGCTAAAAGTGACACAGGTTTTTACACAAATATACAAACTTCCACCAACATGGAATGCATCATCATCACTCGACGAGCGCCTGTAACATGGACGCTCTCAAAAATCAGCTGAAAATTTCACTTGACTCATTAATATTAGACATAATTATATTACAAATAAGTAGGAACTCCAGATACCTTAAATTTTCCAATCTAAGTACGAATAAATGTACTTGTAAGTCGTATTCGAGTTACTATTGAACAATACTTTTTAACAATTTCATAACGAAAACTACGAAACATTTGCTCATTATTTAAAATGCCGATCGTTTGGAGAAATCGGTTTATTTGCTGATATGATGCGGTATAATTGTAAAGTATTTAAATCGATTGACTGTTTGTACAGACGCCAGCACATCAAGCTACTACAATCTGTCAAAATTATTTTATAGATTTTCAACTTTATCGCTAAAGCAAGTCCAAGTTGATTGGGAAAATTTGACAGTTTCGGGTAGCTTGATGTACTGGCGTCTGTACTACGGATTGATTAAGTAACACCATCGGTTTAATAGAAAAGAATCGAACCGAATTTTACAAACTACGACACATGGACTAGGTAATCACTTCAACTCTTTGTATGTAGGTAGGTAAATTTCACCACCAGCATCCGCCGCCCTGTGGCGCATGGCCAGCCACGGGCGGCTGATGATGCATGGACTGATGGTACGGCGGCAGGGACATACCCAGTGGCGGCAGACCGTCAGGCTTGCCCACACACGGCCTGCCATCCTTCACCAACACCGGCACCGCCACCCTCCGTGGAGAGTTCAGCCCCCCTACGTTTAAGTCATGAGCCCCCTTCTCCTGAACCGCCCTCTTAGTCTTATACCTGTGGTTCTGGAACCATATCTTGACTTGCGTCGGCGTCAGTCGTATCAAGCTGGCGAGGTGCTCCCTCTCGGGGGCTGACAGGTACCTTTGCTGACGAAAGCGTCTTTCAAGCTCGTAGGTCTGTGCCTTTGAGAAGAGTACTCGTCGTTTGCGTTTCTTGTGTGCGAGGCTGTCGGAGCCGGGGTTGACGGTGGGTTCGTGGTCGTGTTCGTCGTCGTGCTCGATGTCGTGCTCGTCGTCGTGCTCGTGCTCGTGCCGTGCGTCGTTCACCGGCGGCGAGGATGCCGACGGACCCACGTACGATAGCTCCGAAGCACGGGATGTGCTATCTGGACTTGCTTGCTGGCCAACAACACCTATGGCAAAAGAAAAATGCTTATTACTTAAGTGAATCAGCAATTTAATGTTATAACTATGCAAATTAGGAATTAGTCGGATTATAATATCACCATTTAAACGTGAGAAATTTATCAACAACTAATAAAATCATACACAACTAGTAACAATATAACCACTAAACAAAACGACGCTTGTGTCAAACACTCACTAAATCTCCAGTTAATCTCGCTAGGGTTACGCTCTATTTAACTCTAACTAGATGCCATGTTCCAACAAATAATGGGACGTGAAAAAATCACAGCAAATATTACATTGTTCCGTATTCACCCCTCGAAGGTTCAGTTGTTTCACACGGATATGATAATACGGGTGGGCAGGGTATGCCTGGGCGTGGTGGACCAAAGAGGGGATGGGTCACGTGGTGGGAGGGGGGAGGGGGCAGCCACACCCACCCCCCGGCAGCTGGCAGCTTTTGTTCAACGATCGTCCTGCTTACCTTCATAAGCGCAACCAGGACATTTAATAAAAGTATCGAGTCACGGATTCTCTTTATCTCCTAACTCAGTGGGTTATTTTGTGACATTGCAGTAAGCTTACGCTACATTTTATACTGTTGTCTCCAACAGTTATTACGCAATCATAATCTGAAATGCTAAATTACACAGGTTTGCGACTAAAAAACTGCATAGGATTTTTTAACATTTTCTTATAGATTTTGACCTCCCAAAAACAGGAAAAATATTCAAAACATTTTATCACATAGGTTTTTATAGATATTAGTAACAACATAAAAAATAATAATAAAAAAATATGTTAAAAAAATAAACCTATATGGGTTTTTTAGTTAACATAATTGACAAAAAAATTAAAAATTTACGATGTTAACTATTCTTTGTTACCACTTCCTAGAAGGCGGGGGGATACGGTACAGTAGATTTTGTGTTAAGAAGTTCAGAGATCGTGTTCATTCACATTGAAGCAGTTTTAATTGGTAAATGGGGAAGCTGGCTGGTGGGACTGAGCATTTTGTAACGTGAACTCCTGGGCGCTAGAAGTAAATGTAAATAATCTTATCGATCAGTTTTATCGTGTTGCGACAAGTCAAACGACGCTTTGTATCTCGCATGAAATGAAGCGAAAAAAGGCTGGAAGATGAGCTTGAAGGTCCATTTTTTACACTCCCACATAGACTATTTTCCTGAAAACCTGGGAGCTTACAGTGATGAACAGGGGGAGCGGTTTCACCAGGATGTCCGCGATATCGAGAGACGGTACCAAGGAAGATGGGATGTCACTATGCTTGCAGACTACTGTTGGATGCTTAAGCGGGAAACTAACGACGGAAATCGGAAAAGGACTCGGCGAAGTATCAAGGAAAAGAAGAAAAGGTTTTATAAAAAAGATGAGTAAATATTTAAATATGTTTATACTATTTATGGGTTATGAAAAATATTATTCAAAATTATAATTTTTAATAAACGAATGCTTTTACCAATTTGTTGTGTTTGAATTTGCAAAAAAACCCTTACGTGATAGAAAAAAATGGCCATCACTTCTGAAATCAGCGCATTCTAAAACATACAATTTCGTAAAAATATTTCATGGAGCTGACAATTTTTTTTTTTTTTGCAAACCTGTGTTATTAATGACATCGTTGAGAATAAAAACTCTGTAAGTATCACAAATCTTGCATAACCAATTATTAAAATCATTAATCACACAAACGGTAAAATACAAAATTCATGCCCACCCTACATCCTCATACTCTCCTAGATAAAAGCTCAACACAATAAAATCTATAACTGTCATCGAATAATGAACAAATAGCATCCCTAACAGCCGCAAACATGTTGTAATTGATAGCCGACAGCTGGCTCCGCGTCCCATGAGCCCCATCGCCATGTATTGGTGACAAATTCGTTCCGTCTCACCCCTCGCGCTGAACAATCACTGGTAGCTAGTGTAGCTACCCTCAAACTACCCTGCAGGGCGTGAACTGTACACAACCCCATTTAAGACTCATGAGATTTTATTTATTTTGAATTTCGTTGCAAAATCCGGTGCCATATGTATATTCTGGGATTTAGTAAAATGTTAATAGAGTTGGAGAGTCTAGCCGAGCCTATCGTGAAGAGTTGGAACTTTTTTATTGAAAAAGTCACTATGTCAGAATGTTTTATTCACAGTACTAGTAGGAATAATAATAATATTTTGAGCTGAAATGCTCAAAACCAACTCGCTTGCCTGCTTGCTTGTTACTTGCTTTGCTACATGGAGAGAAAAATCTTAGAAAAATGACTGTGCTGTCTCATAATCTGAGTGCATTTGAGTGGTAATGGAAAAATTATCATGCTAGCACAGTAAAAATTTCTATGCTGCACAGTAAAATTTATTGAACTAATAGTGAATTTTTCCCAATCTCCCTTAGAAAATTTTCTGGTGTTGTCACTTGCAATCACTTTATAGTGACGAGCACGGTAATTTTTCTAGGAATTTTCTCTCCGTGTAGCAGCATATACTAGCAATTAAACTAAATTTTATGGCTCTATTTATAGAGACCGAAACCCATTCATACAAAACTTTCACATCACCACCGCCCACTTCAACAGATATTTGAATAGAACTATCTCGATGGTAATGAGGCACTAAAACTCTCAAAAAGCCAATCAATCAACGCCAGATAGAATCGGCTACAAGCAAACCAATGCACAAGTACTAGCAGAATGAGCCGAAAGTGTTCGATAAGCGATAAAAATAATTAATAACAACACTAGATTAGCGGGTGAAGGTACTTGAATGAAGGAGCATTTCAAAAAATAATCTCGGCCTCTCGAACTACTACCGAATACACATTACTTTCGAGTGGGTCAACGTATTTGTGTATGATAATTCAGAGATGACAATTTTGGAGATAAATGCCGCTGATATAAACCTATGTTTAGTATCTGAAGTGGATCACATACCGACGGCTGCGTTCAGGTTTAGGGTTTTTGATGTTGTTTTGTTTGTAATTTGGACTTAATGACAAAAAACCTTAATTTATATAGAAAAGAATAGGCTAGGCCTAAGATGGTTTTACACCAAGTCTCTGGAGCTTGAAGCTTGAACAAAAGATGGTAACAAAATCTATGGAAAATACCACAGTATTTCATATGTTATTTACTTATTGACTTGGATAACAAATTGATATAATTCATCACGCTATGTTGCGCTGAAGGTTCAAACGACACTTTTTATCATTTATCTTCGGATAAAAGTATATAATCTTATGAGATGACGACTTTATAAACTGGGCGCTAAGACTGTCCGTATGGTCTTGATAACAGTTTCCAACAGATAAATAGGTACTACATCATATTTTAGGAGATTATTGAAGAAATTCAAATATATTTTAAGGTATTTTCTATACAAAAGTTGTCAAACCGCAATATTTATTATTCCCCAAATAAAACTAATCTGACGTTTAGAAAACGGCCCGGCCAAGAAACAAATGAAAACAGGTTCCAATAAAATAGCTCAAAACAACCCAAAAAGTCACGAAAAAGGAGAAGTTTTCATAAAACAAACTAGCAACATCAGAAAAACGCAAAGGACCTGTACGAGTATGTGAACCACACGGGAATACACTGGCCGCCAATTTTACACATGATACGAGTACTTAGGTAATAATTTCTTATTATTTTTGTTACCTACACAGGAACAACGGGGCTTTATGTTTGGGTAATTTGTGCAGAAAAAAATGCTGATTTAACATCAATGTATGGATGTATTATTTGCTCAGCACATTAAGCATTACAAAGAAACCATATTAAAGTGCAAGTATGTTTTGTTTTCAAGCACTAACTATTAGAATTGCGTCATAAGCGCCAGCTTTCGAGAGGATAATTGAGGAGCGTCGGAACGAAAACCGATATATCGAATTTACCATATTTTTCACAAATTAAAAAAAAGCTTGTAAGTTTTTTAATGTTACAAAAGTGAAAAATTATAGCATGTCAATTTGCAGTTAAAGTGACATCGATTGATGTGTGAAACTTGACGGAGGGTAGATACTTAATTTAGGGAGATACTTGGCGGACAAGTATGGATATATCGGTTTTTGACGCGATCATTTGGATATATCGGTTTTTGACGAAACCAAAATGGATATGTCGGTATTGAACTGAATTTAATTTGAACCGACCATTGTTGAATTGTGTAAAACTTAATAAGAATTATCGGTTTTTAATCCAACAACAAGAACATGTTGAATTTAAAAATTTATTTGCCGGTTTTGATTTGACCACAGTATTTTGATATTTTTTTTTAAGATGGATGTAACTGTTGTTTAATTGATTTCTTTCCTGAAGGATGTATAATTAAACATTTTGTAACAGAAAAAAATAAAAAAAAATAATGTCTTAATTAAGACATATCGGTTTTTGTTCCGACGCTCCTCAATTATGATGAGCGTTTGCCTACACTACGAAAAAAATCTTGAAACAACAAATAAAACGTTTCAGGCATCATCCATGGCGCGACGTCTTTTTCTTCTATACTTTCCATATTAGTCGTCATCTCTGAAGTCACACCCTTTCTAGTCATATCATCTTTCACACAGTCCATCCAACGGATCATTGACACGTGTCAGGACATACTAAATAAAGTGGGTACACAGCAAACCAATCGATCCCGTTTCAGTGCCCACAGTCAGAACTTCAGAAACGCCACTTAGTTAGACCACATACTAGTGTTTATTAGGGCACTCACCGTCAAAAGGTAATAACTTGAATGAAGCATCGTTACTCGTTAGAAAACTCTTCATTGGAGAAGCTAGATCAACACTAGATGGATTGCTGTTTGTTTTAAACTTTACTCACTAATTTAAGTACCTACTTGCTGTACTTGTTAACTGCCGAGTTAGTCTGAGTAGGTAATGAAACTATGATTAAGTGTAGATATAGACAATGGCGCCGATACCCTCCTTCAGAAACTAAACTAAATTTAAGTTCAGTGCATCTTTTTCTTTTTATTTCATTAAAAAAAGGACAGAAGAGAAATATTACTTTAGTCCTGTCAAATTAGTCAGCGCCGGAAGTAAATTGACGTATTTTTAGTAGCCAATTTATAATCACGTCTAAACTTGCCTATGTAGTATCTCAATTTGACAGGCCTAAACTAATCTTTGTCTTCTGTCCTTTTCTTAATGAAATAGAAAGAAAAAGATGCACTGAACTTAAATTTAGTTGGTGGATAAGGGAATCGGCGCCAATACCTCGAAAGTCAACATAATAGTAGAATCGTTGCTTCAAAATTACCATTAAAACCGGATTTGTAGTAATTAAAATTCCTTCCTACACTCGCAAATGAAAGTATCCTTCTCTCTTGTTTCAAATAAAAAAATACCTAAAATACTATAAAATAAATGATTGAAGTCCTAAATCTCCACTCAAACCTTAACTTATCCTCAAAACACAAACACTATAACAATGAACATATTCTGGCAAGTACATCGACCCTACAAACAACACAATCACATGAACAAATAGACGCTTATAATCAGCACTGCAGGATATATTAGATTCTGAATGCTAAAACAATGATGAAGAAGATCGCATCCAATCAGGAGGTGCATTGGTTACTAAAGTGCCCAGGACTTGAATGGCCACTGGGTGGTGGTTTTTGTCATAACCTTCCACCTACGGATGGAAGGTATCCAATACCATCCACCGATCTATTTGTAAAAATATAACCGTGACAACTTAGTTGAAGTCTGGGTGTAGTGGGTTGTAATTCACATGCTTTGCTTCAGCGAGGGCAGAATGAATAGGCAAGAAGTTGTGATAAGTTTGAGACTCCGATCCGGCCATGTTCCCCTCAATAGTTTTGGTTTTCTAATGCGCAGTCGATTCACCCAATTGCACTGTCTGTGGAGTCATAGAAGATGTTCATCACATCTTGATAGAAATAGTCGTAATGGAGTCCAAAGATGTCAAGATTTGGACAATAATTTTAATGTAGGCTATTATACGAGTAATAGCGTTCTGGCGTCACCATTGTCAGATGAGTCCAGAACACTATCATAATATGATTATTATGGGTACAAGGTTGTGGGTAGGTTAGTTTGTTATATTTATTGTATTCAATAATCGGGGCGACATATTCTTTATAGAAAAAACCCTGTAAATAAATAAAGAATTAAAAAGAAAAATGGATTATTGAATGCTCACTTCTCCTGAGTTTTCACCGTGAGATTTTTACAGAATAGATCAGCTGGATTTTCACACAATGAGATAAGATAACTAGAAGTACTTACAGTTGTTATGCGCATCATGGTGCTCCAGGGACAGCCAGGGTTGATGGTGCCTCAGCAGTTCATGGGAGTAGGGATGATGAGGAGGCGCATACGGCGGCAGCTCCAAAGAGCATCCACCGAGTGAGCCCTGCGCTGGCGCTGACTCCAAGCCCTTGCCCTCGTTCAGACCCAGGATGTCCGAGATCTGGAAACCAGGCCGCTGCCCAGGCATCTTCATGCTGTCCAGCAATCTGCGACAAAGGAAACTGTGGATCAGATTTTATGAAAATCGAGAAATTAAGACATCACTTTTTAAAATTATAATGAAGGCTTTGATATAATAATAGTAATAAAATATCGATGCCTTAGTTCACAATTGCGCTAACTACGAAATTGACATTTTTGAGGAGCTTTAACGTTTTTTCAAGTTTAGACAAGAACAGTACAAAAACCAAGTAAAATACAAAAAAATTATGCATATATTCATAAGACGAAACGGAATAACGGTATTTCGATACGCGGAAACGAAATAGCATGAAGTTTAGTGTGTTTGGCATTAAAAAAGTGGAAATTGAAAATTTTGTAGTTAGTGCAATTGTGAACTAAGGCATCGATATAACGTATTTAAAAAGTAGGCGTCACTGTATGCACATAACTATAACGTAACTCGTCTACACTCGCTAATTATACACCGCAGAGCTTAAGTTTCAAATGTGTGAAGAAAAGATTTAAACGCGCACAAACTCAGCATTTTTGGAAAACCTATAGTTTTTTTTTTAATCTACCGCAATCATAATTTAGTTTTTTTATCATTGATGAATTTTAAATTGATGCTGCTTGCTTGTTTTTCACTGTAAGTGTTGCAATTTGAAATAAGCTGAAAAAACTAAGAGAAAACCTCTTCAATAATAATCTTTATGCAGAAACTGACACTATACAACATTTTCTGAAAGCAAAATCTAAACTAAAGAGACCAATACTTTAAATAAAGGAAGTAAAGACCTTACCTACGTAGAAATATTAAAATTAATCTCGCGCCTACAACTCTACAAATAGTAAAAGGGATCACAAAAAAATCTCCTATTGAAGCACGTAACAACGTAGCTCAAGCACCCACTCCTTCACAAATAAACTTCAAACCTCACGTCATTTTAAGAAGCGACAAATCTCGATGGTGTGTAATTGAAAGAAAACATTCCAAATTCCATCAATTCAGCCATTATTGTTAAAGAGCACCTCTCGAGAATACGTGACCTAAAGAATGGAAGGTTTCTTTGCATTGAACGAGTGTTCCATCGGCTGTGTCAATCAGTGTTACATGTAGCTGGGACGTTCCCGCGGGTCCAGTACGTGACCTGGTGAATGGCGGCTCACAAAACAGCCTGCAGGTTGTAAACAACGCTATTAACAACCTCTCACTAAGAGAGGTGCAAAAACTATCACGTCGAATGTCACGTCACGATCCTGTGGGACGAGGATTAGACGTGTTGGAGACAAGTGTGACGGAAACGTGGAACTTGGACTTTGGATTGCAGTAGGTACCTGAGTGAACGTAACTTTCTCAAGACCTACAAAACCAGCTGAGCGGAACAAATACCTACTTGCACTTTATGAATCAAAGCCCTAAATTGCCGTTACATACATTAAAAAATAAACTTAATTCAAAAATATGTATCAAAACGCGAACAAAATAATCACTTGATCACTTTTAATTCACCAATGATCACATATCCGTATCTCACCCGGGAAATGCGGATCGGAAGGCAGCCGGGTAGAGCGCCGGCAGGAAGGCCGGGCCCCACGGTGGCAGCAAGATAGGGCTCCATGCCAGCAAGGACGCCGGTGGCAGCAGCGGCGGCGGAGACCGCGCGCTCTCGCCCTCCTCGCACTTCATCTCCCGACCGGGAGAGCTCGCCTTCGGGATAATCTTGACGGCTGTAGCTACACTCGCGTCAACACGTGCTGCGCCTCGCGACGCCGCGTCCGCACTAAACAACCCTCGAGTGGTGCTCGGGGTGAAGAACACCCCGCGCCGCCCTCGTACCTCGACAGCCTACTCAGCTCCGGACTTGCCTCGAGGGTGCTCCACTGACCTGCGCCAATGGCGACGCGCCGCCGACTGGGCGGGATTCCCGGCGACCAATCACACCGCAGCCGAAGCCTTCCCAACAAAAAAAAACTGGAGTATACACTTTGAATAGAGGAGCTTTCGACGTAGCGCGTTATGTTATGTCGCTTTTTGTAATGAGTGCGAGCATTAAGCCCATTGTTGAGGCCGGGTTCGTTATGGACGCCGCCGCTCCAAATGCCCGGATAACGATTTTCATTTAGAGTGTTTTAATAAGCCCGTGTAAGCTTGTGTTAGCAAAATATTTGAAACGGATTTTTTGTTGCCTATGCGTAGTTCGTAGTGTATTTAGGGAATATGTGTACTTATATTAAAATACCTCTCTATTTGGTTGTACCTTTTTATAATAGTAACTTAATATTTTTTTCAACTTTATGCTATTCTAAACATCCTTTCATTTTATTTTTTTCTTAATACATCACATTTCTTGTGACAAGTATTTCAATTATGAGTATTTCAATACGGCGTGATTTTTTTTACAGGTTCCAAATTTAACAGGATGTTCTACCTACTCATGAATATGAACAACTTTTACTATGGAACCAACTCTGAGATCAAGAAAAAAAAAATCAGCTGTTTCATACATTTTGGTCGAGTAGGTATTGAACTTTTGATTTTGTTTTCGTGATTTCAGAGTTAGTCCCATAGTGAAAGTTGTTCATATTCATGAGTAGAATACCCTGTAAAAATTTGGAGCCTGTAAAAACAAGCATCCAGTATTGTTATCAATGAACTAGACGGTCTTGCTATTCCTGAAAAAAATGTCCACCACTCGTCCTCATTTACATCTACCAAGCATTAATTAACACCATCTAAACGTGACTGTGGTCACGTCTAGATGATGTTAATGCATGGCTAAATATGGTATAACACAGCTACAAAAATTCTATAACTATCCTTTTGCAAAATCACTTGCACATGTTGAAGTACTTAGCGCATTGAAGGCGTGAAGACAATACGCTCTTCTGCGAACAGGTACCGGGCTCCACAGTTATCGGTTTATGCCTTGCACGTGTGCGCAGGCGATTGTTTTCGGTGCTCCTTTTCATTATAATAGTTTGTTGTTTCACTAGTCACTTAAACGTTAAAATTAACCTTAACGGACACATGTTGCAACTTGAATGCCTTGCCTTGGTTTCGGTACTTTAGCAACTGAAGTTTATAAAGCTCTACTTTTGTTATTATAAAAGTTAACACCAGGTAGATAGGAATGGGCTGTCAATCCAGTATACTTTTTTAATGCTTAGAATATTGGTAGATAACTATAAAACGCTTCACGTTTGAGTTCATACTGGGCTTAGCATAAGCACAATCAGGCTACAACGTTCCCACTTCTAGGACACGAGCGTCCTCTCGGTGTGAGGAAGTGAGCTGTAAATCTACCACACCACGCGAGCCCAGTGCGGGTTCGTACTGGGCTTATAACAATTAAAATGTGCCATCGTCAGTACAGGGAATGAAATCTAATTTACCATTTAATTTACTTATTTTGAATTGTAACACATGAATTGTATCATGTGAATCATTACATGTATTACAATTACCACTACTTGCTAAACTACAGTTGAAGTACCGGTACCACAAAATCCAGTCATTATAATGAAAACATTACAAGTTTATTTTACGACTTGCAGGTGTGCAATTGGAGATTAGAAGATTCTTAGAACAATACGGCCTAATTGTGTTAACTTAAAGCTCTTTATTCGGATTTAGTTTCGTTCAAGTCCGCTACGACGCGACGGGGCTAAGGGCGGCGTAGCCATGAAGGTTTTTGTACATACTTTCTAATATTCACATTCCCATCTGTGATGTTCTCTTGTTACCAAAGATCATAAGGGAGCTCCCATCTACAGTGGCCTACAAAAGTTAGTTGAAATTTTTCCACTTCAGCTATGACACTAAATAATTTATTTAAATATACTTTTTTCGTTTCTATGGCTTATTTGCCACTTTTAGTTGTATCTCTAAATTATTTCGTGTATGAATAGACCTTATATTTTTTTATTAAACTGCGTAGATGGTTGACAGAAAATTGTTTTTATAGTTTGGAAGAATTTCTGCAACATAATGATGTTTTTTTTTTAAGTTTCTTATAGTCTTGTGGCGTATTTGTTTAGTTTAATTTTTAAAGAATTTATGAATGACGAAATGTTATTTAAAGGTTTATGTTTTATTATGTGTGTTATTTATTGTAACTTAAAATGTATTTTATTTATTAAATTATAAGCTGTTTATGTATATTAAGCTACCCGAAACTGTCAAATTTTCCCAATCAACTTTGAACCTTATGTAAAAACATAGTTTGAGACAAAATATTTGAGAATGAAATCGCCGTGCGGTCAAATTGACGGCCATGGTCTTTCTAGGGTTAAAGGAATTAGACAGATTGTAGTCGTGCTGGCGTCTGTACATATTAGGTATTCATGTAAAATTAATGTTGCCCCCTAAACAGGCAAAATATGGACCCCAAATTAAACCACAAACTTTCACGACTTATACATCAATATTTGCTACAAATAAATGATCTTTATTCTTATTCTTTACGTCCTCAATAAAATACCCACCGATATATCTACTAATAAAACGTTTTTTCTCAAGATTAAGATCATAATCATAAATCTTTATTTATCTCAACATCATAATACAGGCACTGATAAATATAATGCACAATCATAAATAGAGAAAGGCGTCTGTGATGTCTTTAGTCTCTGTGAGGGCCCTTAGTTACAGATCTTGGAAAATGAACTGTTAGTAAAACCTAAACCATTAAAAAAATTAAAATTAAAATTTGTTTATTTCAGACTAGGTAATGTCCATATTTTGTTAGTAACAACTTAATTATCTTAATACTAAGTTAGTAGCAGTTATGTAGGTAGTCCAGATGAATATGGATTTACAATTAAAATTAAAAAAATAAAATAACTTGACTAAATAAATTAAATTGAAACAGCTAAGATTAATTAATGCAAATACATAATAATAAAAGCCCTTATTTTTGTTTAAAGTTGAAATAATATCCCACATCCGTTATTCATATAAAGTCATGGAAATTAATTGTTTAGCAAATTGACTACCTGCCAATTTAAATTGTCCATGTACAAAAATTACAGCTGGCATTCTTTTAAAGTTGTATGAAATGGCTATAACACGGCAAATTGACGAAGTGTGTCCATTAGAAAAACAATTAATTTCCCTGAATGTAAACCGAGAGTGTAATATGTAACGAGTCAGATTTTAATGAGGTTTTCGGAGATCCCGTAGTGACAGATGCGTAGTTAAAACTACTTAAAACTTGCCATAATTACTTACCGTTAATTTATTAACAATCCGACTGGTAATCAGTTCTAATGCCTATGGACTGTTTACCTACATTATACCTATAGATAGTATTATGAATAGGCGTAAAAAGCTACGTATATCTATATCACTAATAATAACGAAGCTGAAGAGTTTGTTTGTTTGAACACGGTAATCTCTGGAACTACTAGTAGGATAAAAAAAAAAATTCTTGGATTTGATAGCCCAATTCTCGAGGAAGGCTATATTTAACATCACGCTAGGACGCTTAGGAGGCAAGCAAAAAGAAAAAAAGTCACAAATAACGCAAAGCGAAAACAAAGTAATGACGCCGATTCT
This sequence comes from Eremobia ochroleuca, assembly GCA_949629135.1. Taxonomy (NCBI): domain Eukaryota; kingdom Metazoa; phylum Arthropoda; class Insecta; order Lepidoptera; family Noctuidae; genus Eremobia; species Eremobia ochroleuca. The sequence continues at coordinate 10,999,889 of OX451398.1, forward strand.
CTTGTTCACAAACTAAACTAAATTTAAGTTCAGTGCATCTTTTTCCTTCTATTTCATTAAGAAAAGGACAGAAGATAAATATTAGTTTAGTACTGTCTTAGACTTTATGTATACCTTGAATGGAGACCGTATTAGAAACGTGTTTTTTTTCGGCCCTTTAATTTTAACTCTATTTTATTTTTATTATTTGTTGCTATAGCGGCCATATAAAAATACACTCGCTGACAGACTGTATATAGACATTATGATAGAAGTGCGGTAAGTTGAAAATTACAGCTGAGGCGATATTGCTAGCCCGAGCCGTAGGTGAGGGCTATAAGAAAGCAGAGGCTGTAATTATCAAACCGCACGTATGTCATACGACGTTTTATAACACATTTGTGAGGAAATAAATAAAACTCGGACTTTCTTAAACGAATAAATCTTTAATTACTTGTTAAAACAGTTATTAAAATTCGAACAATTTCTAAAATTAATTATTACGTTGCCAGTTGGCATTTTTAATGTTAAAGGCAAAGGCGCAAAAAACAGCCAGTATTACTAATAAAGTAAATTAATACTTTTGTGTTTTTGTTACAGATAAATGGTTGTAATTAATTGTCAAAATTAATTAAATTAAAGAATTAAATGTTTATCACTACATAGTATAAAACAAAGTCGCTTCCCTGTCTGTCTGTCCCTATATATGCTTAGATCTTTAAAACTCCGCAACGGATTTTTATGCGGTTTTTTTTAATAGATAGAGTGATTCAAGGGGAAGGCTTATATGTATAATACATGCATAATATAGTAGAGAAACACTGATAATTTTAGAGGTTTCTAATGTGATGTCGTAAATAAACTCATTTTTTGCGTTTACATTGCAAACGCTGGCTGAATCCTACGAGATAGATCAAAATAATGTACTACAGTATTGTACACCTTAAAAAGATCTACAAAAAAATCCACAATGGTATATGTCTATCTCTTAGGGATAACCCACAATAACGATTTTTTATCCTATACTTTTTACGAGAAATAATGGCTCTAAAATTATCAGTGTTTCTCTACTATATTATGCATGTATTATACATATAAACCTTCCTCTTGAATCACTCTTATCTATAAAAAAAAACCGAATCAAAATCCGTAGCGTAGTTTTCAAGATCTAAGCATACATAGAGACAGACAGACAGCGGGAAGCGACTTTGTTTAATACTATGTAGTGATCAGCATTGCATCCGTGTGAAGCCGGGGCGGGTCGCTAGTTTATTATATTTTATCTCCCAAAGTTAATTTTATTCATAAAATGTTGACCACTTTTCTGACATAACTCTTTGCTAAGATTTAAAAAAGTACCGTTCGTTTTAGACGGAGCATCTTGATAAACCGTGCGCTTTACATTACAATTACGCACAAGTACGTAATGAGATACATTACGATATTGAAATTGGTGCAGTAAGAGACCTTTTACGAGCAATAAATAAGATTAAAAACTAGCTTACTCTTCAAGCAGTCTGATGCAGTTGCTGGCATCAAATCTGAGATTAAACTAAAATGACATACCTACATACTGCCTATCGGGTTTTCTTTTTCAATCTAATCTCATGCATTTTCATCAAAAACACAAAAATAATATTGTCAATGGAGCGACAGCTGAAATCCAACATATCTAGGATACCTATGACCTGAGAACTCCTTGGTCACACTCGAACGCTACTACAATCTGTGAAATTTCTTTAATAGATTTTCAACTTTATCGCTAAAGCATAAGGTTTAAAGTTGTTGGGTAAATTTGACAGTTTCGGGTAGCTTGATGTGCTGGCGTCTGTACCTACACATTCATAGAAAAAAAGTTTTTTTTTTTTGTTAATGTTTCCGTGCGATTTTCTCAGTTGACGTTCCAAATTCAAATCATAATGTGATTAACGATAACGATCGGGTCATAATGAAATTCAGTACAATAGTAATGTCCGGAAAACCTTAGGGCTTAAATGGCTTGCTTTAGGTTGGGTTTGAATGATATATAATTTGACGTTAGCGAGCTGATGGTGTAAAAACCCCAATAACACTTTGCCTGACCTGGGAACTGAATCCGGAACCTCATGCTCAGTAGTAGCGCTTACGACCACTAGACCAATGAAGCAGTGTTCTAATAAACTAACTCTTGAACTAATAATTAATTAAAACTTATTTGACTGATTGTAAGCACATTCGTTACAGTACATAAGTACCTAAATTACTCACTATAGAACAAATTCCAACAAGACTTCGTGCTTGTAAGAATCTTGGACGGAAATAGTTTCCAATTTATTTCCCTTAATCCTTGTATATCTTGGAAATCCTATAAGTTTCCCACAAACGTAAACATTAATTTCTGAGTTGAGCTCAATTACTGACACAAGCGTGCTCCGAGTGGACAGGTCCAATCAAATCTGTGTAGTTCTTTCCTATATGTGGTGTTTACAATACAATAAGAAGTTTTGGTTCTAGGACATGCCGGTTTCCTCACGATGTTTTCCATCGCCGTTTTGAGATCAGTGGTGAGTAATTTATTTACACAAAGTAAAACGCCTGCCTGGGTTCGAACCCATGACCTAAAACTCGTATGTCGGGGTTGTTACCACTGGGGCACCACTGCTCTCTCCACTGGACCATCAGTGATAAGTGATATTTATTTCTGTAAAGGTTTACCTATAATATTTTGAAAACTAGAGGTCGGTGCTTCCTATCCGAATACTCTGAGAATAAAAACCGAAATACATTCAAAGGTAACAATCTCTTTTATTCTCCAGGCATTATCTTGATCAGGTCATGTGAGGATGTAGATTAGTATATAGATGTAGATCTCGATGTACATACTCATCTACATCCTCACATGACCTGAGGAAAATATCGTGAGGAATCCGGCATGTCCTAGAACCAAAAATTCGAAGACGAGACATCTATCAACCCACACTGGGCCCGCGTAGTAGATTACAGCAACCCTCTCGAAGAGAAGAGGCCTATGTTTCAGCAGTGGGAACATTGTAGGCTGATTATACTATCTGCCGGACGATTCTGTAAAAATCTCACCGTAAAATCATAAGTGAAGTGAGCACTTAATAGTGTTAATCCCTAGCGAATGACAGCTCACTCCACGCTCACTTCACCCAAGCTTTCACGGTGAGATGGTTACAGAATCGCACGACTGTTATCATAAAACGAAAATACACTTTTTTAGAAAATTTTATACAAAACACTAGTGAAGCCGTAATGGGCAACGCGCATGCATCACTTTCCCTGTGAAAGCGCAGCAACAACAAAGGGCAATTATTTATATTGGAACGAACCCCTAAGTGGCGTGCAGCTCACGAAATGTTTAATTGACTTATTGAGAATGTGTTTTTAAATCTATCGCTACAATCGCTTGCGCGCTCATCGCTTTGTTTGGGGAAGCAGTATATGACAAGCTATCAGATGTTTTATGATTTAATTACAGTTTTTTTTTTTTGTTCATTTTTATAGTACCTAAATGATGGCGTTCTTTTAAAATGTAAACACATTGTGGGAGACAACGTCCCCAGACACAATAATACATAAATCTTATATCGTGTCGTCTTCGTTCAGTGTCCTTCAACCGATTAACCTAACCTATAATATTTTTCAATGCCGACGGTATTCATTAAATTAGAACTAAACTAAACAATGCTATAAATATGTAAAATAGATTTTATTTCTAAAAATTAAAAGAGCAGAACCAAAATAACACCAAAGATATGAGATACAGATTACTGGCACACTACATTATTAAGTAACAATACAGCTAAAATTATTTCTGAATAGTTGCCAGTCGGATACGACAAGAACTTTCACCACGCAACGCCTACGCGGAGTGCCAAATTACAACGAAATACTGACCATCGATTATCAAAAACAGCCGGTCGATTCTGTAAAAATCTCACCGTGAAATCATAAGTGAAGTGAGCAATTAATAGTGTCAATCCCTACCATTACGGAATGACAGAGCTCACGTGCCGCTCACTTCACCTAAGTTCTCACGGTGAGATTTTTACAGAAAAGCACTGCAGGTCGTAAATTCGCAATAAATAATTCTTATTACAGACACAGAAAAACATATTCACATAGGAGCTAATTTATGTATTAGTATAAAGGTACACTAAGTACCTACCTAGTTTTTCTCTTGATCGATAACTTTTACGTAACTATGACCAGCAAGGTATACCGGTTTAACGAATGAAAGTTAAAATTAGAAGTTATATTGTAAATGGAATTATACTCTTTCAGAAAGAAAAACAAATTCTGAAATTTTAGATTGCACTATCTAACTTTACTAATAATTTCCACAATTTCAATCTTGTAAGTTATTCAAACTTCTAAGCAGTAAGTTACAGATTGTATGTATATTTTTACGTATACTATAATCGAGAGGTAAGCTGCGAGGGCCAGATTTGTGAGGGGAGGGAGGCAGGTGCAATAGCCCTCTGTTACACGGGTCACTAGTCACTACGCTTTACAACACATTGCATCTCCCACCCAATAAATGTATCTACTACTATTTTAATCACAATTATTAAAACTTTGAAAACAATCGAGTAGGTAAGTAACTCATCAAATGAAAGGTTATGTGAACGTTTTAATTCGTAGAATTTAACCATGAAAACATGAATAACTAATGAAACACAATCGCAGAGCTTTTGTTTTATTTTGTGGCGGCATCTACTTCGCCACATGCGAACTATGCATCCCACTGACGTCACGAAAATCCTACATCGCGCAAGCAGAGTTTACCACGCAACTAGCATACTAGCATATATGACGAGCATTTAAAACTTCCCGGCATCAATCGTTAGGCAGTTGCCCACCCAACATCCGTCATTCCGTCTGTCCAGGATCCTTTCTTTTCTATGGCGGATGAGTGAACTTTACACGCAGCTCCTCATACCTCTATAATTCTATAATTAGCAAATAGTCTAAAATATTGATACTAAAAATAAAATAAATATTGCTTTTGTCGAGGAGGGTTTAATACAAACTACAAACAGAGCTGATGCGGTAGCCAGGTGAAAATGCTAACTCGTAATCAGTAAAGGCGGGGTGTTTAATGAATCATATTGTTCAAGATCAAACATTAACAGTAACTGAGTATGTTACTTTATAATATTACAATGTGATGCAATAACTATAGAATCTTAATCATTTTAGATTCCGTATGTTTAGGAGTTTATTTATACGTTGCTTAAAGTTAAGTAATGATTAGCGACTGTTTAGCCATACATTTTTGACGTTTAAGCGTCTCTTAACTTTTAGCGCCGTTTAGACATAAATCCCTTAATATATAGATACATTATATTATATGCTGAATTTGCTGGAAGGCAGATGAAACGATACGTAGAACAAAAACAAATTAAATGAATTAGGCACTGAAAATAAAAAGACGATCGTTTTATATTTGCATTGGTTAATGATAAAATAATGGGGGTTGATAGTAAGCACGATAGAAATGTAATTTGTATAAAAGTAGAATATCGTATTGAGGAGTCGCGCCGTTCGTACCAAGCGCCGCCGCCGCCGCCGCGAGAAAAAATTACCTCATGACCAAACTAACCGGCTGCCATCACCCGAGCTAAACAGCACAATGTCAACAAATTACACGACAACTTTTGCATAATATCAGATTTTATGAACTGCGAAATGTGGCTAGAGAAATGTAAGTTCAAGGGTATTAAGTTCGCATAATAAGAGCAATAAACATAAATCACGCGGAGCCAGCACACCGCATTCGTGACCCAGATATTTTGGTGGAAAAAGAAACAAACGACACCCGGCAACACGTCAGTCAGCACCTATGATACTTAAAGCGAATTTATAGCTGGTGGAACTCCTTTATCCAAGTTCGTACGCCCTCGCGAGTGAATAGAGTAGGTCGATGGGGTTTCACGAATATTTCGTTATGGCAATCTGGTTAGGCGCACTGAGCCTAAATGGGTGAAAGCACGCTAACCTGCGAAGAGGGTTTCCAAACCAATTAAGGGCTCCACGAAGGCATGGGAGAGCCTGCAGCTGGTGGATTACGAGCTCGATGGTACTCAGTGCGCCGATTCATCGCCGACGGGACTATAAGTGTGCGACACGCGAACCCGAACCGATCGACCGGAACGTTGCTGCTACTGGTATATCTACTAGTAACATTATGCATAGTATTTTGGATATTTCTGAGCGTTGTCAACAGTAGCGAAATGATTTAGAAAGAGTAGGTATGAACCTTACTAACCTAAAAGCTTTTCTCAAAGAGATCTCGTTCTCGTTGATTTTCTTGTAACATATTTTTGTTTCAATTTGGCTGATTTTCGACTCGAGAATGCACGCTACAAGAAGTAATAAGTATTTCTTCTTGTATGTACTTTCGGTTTAGTGCGAAACCATAAAATACATGAAGTACACACCTATGTTTTATATAACTGCGATCAAAATAAAATGATTCACCTGTTATTGCGAAACATATGTACATACCTACATAATGATATCTATCTCTATTCAAGACGGTAGCAGTTCGTGGCTTGTCTCTTCTGGGAATCTATCCACATGTGGTCGATTATTTTTGATAAATATCATTTTAACTATTTCGCCTAAATGCATTCATAAAATCAACTGAAGAAAAACAAAATTCAACTAGGCTAGAAACAAAACCTATATTTTAGTGGAATGTACAAACAAAACTAGCATTCTCATGAAAAATACGAAAGCTACGTTTCACTCTAATATGATTTCGTATAGCAAATTCATTTCAATAAAGAAAATAACATGAATATCTTGCTGAAAGACATAAAGTTGTTTCACAGCGCTCGTTGTCAATTTCAGTGCACTCAGTTAAATTCGTCCGCAAGACATTTTTCAACGACATTGTCAGGATCGCGTGCTGCCATACAATGCACTCTGTTTTCGTTAATGCATGCACGTCTAGAGACTATAGTTTGAGTAGCATCCATGGTATTTTACTTGATAAGAAGTTCCATATAGAATCATTATGTCAATTTGTTTTGTTTTACCGGGAATCCCACAGCTACGACATCAATTAGTATCTTATAGTAACATTTCATTAAATCAATATAGTTTGGCTTTATTTAAGCACTTATTACATTCATTAAAATAAATACTTAAAATAAAATAAATACTCACGCATAGGAGTTGTATTTATAGTCTTCCTCAATCTGTGGCTGTCGTACTTGGTAGCCCAGGTCAGCGCCATAGTCCGGCGGGATTATCGACCAGCTGTTCTCGTAGTTGTAATAGTCCCCATAGACCATCTCGCCCTCACCCATCATTCTCATCATACACTGTCAATGTCCACGATATTCCTGTTTCTTCTACACTGAACACGCAAAAACTACCGTTGACTAAAGAAAATGTTGTATATAAATAAATAAAAAATGTTGATTGCCTCAAATCACCGCTGATAAGGCAAATTCATAACAAAGATTAATTATTTTATAGATAATGATTAGTATGAGCGCGAGGAGCCATGTAGGGACCACGACCGGTGAGCTATCGACTGATCGATGCTTCACCGGTCCTTATCAATAAAATTGTATCGTTATCATATCTAACAGCTTTCCCTTCGCGATATGGGACTTTTATAATAGGTACACAGTAACACACTACGACAACTCGACACCAATGTTGTAGGTAGGTAGATAGTTTTATCTGTGTCAGATGTAATGTGCGAGCAAAACGTGCCAGTGTCAGCGCTCGTGTTATGAAATCCTGGAATGACAGGTGATGGACTAAGACTTGATAAATAGGCAACGAAAATGGTTGCTTATCTTCCCCGTACTGTAACCTGTAGGCAGTAACATATGTGGTTTACATGAAATAGATTAATGTATCTATATGTAGGTTCTAGAAAAAATAACAAACGTAAAAGTTAGGTAAGATACATTGCATTCTTTCTTGAAGTTCGCCAGAGAGTAATTCAGAGCACTGTGCTACAATGTTTTGCTGAATACTTTAAATTAAAAATAAATAAATAAATAATAATAATAATATAAGTAAACAATAAAAGTCGAATTTAATTTTAACTCTTAATAAAATTGTCAACCAACAAATCTGTACCATATTTAATTATCCAAAAGCTACGAAACAACTGACGCTTTCGCTTAACAAGTACATATATTTACAAACGGACACATACAAAAAGGCGGTTGTGTACCTCTGGTGGGACTCGAACCCACAATCCTCGGCTTAGGAGGCCGATGCCTTATCCATTGGGCCACAGAGGCGAGCGGCAGTCCGACGCGAGTAGACGCACCCGTTCGGCGGCGCTGACGATGTCGTTGCGTCACCACGCGTCATCGGGCGCGTGCGATCACACACACATATACCCACACTGATTATGTACTACATTACTCATACATACATAATTAATGTCAATACATAAGTTCAATGTCACATGGTCAAAAGCAGAGCGCGACGGACGTATGTTCGCCTCTAGAAGTGCCAATAGTTCCGGATTGTTTCTATTCAACTAATTACCTATTTGTTTTTCTAGTACGTTGCTATGTTGCGTTAAAATTAAATATATGTGACGTCACGGCGGACGTCCTAATTTTTTTGCCGCGTGATACGAACCAGCTAGCAACTATTACATAGGTACCTATGTATCTCGGTACCCACATGTTGGTAACTACTGCCTATATGGTTAGAGGTGTGTCTAATGTACTACATACATCTTATAACTTTTTGGTTACTAAAACTGCGAGGTATCAACCAGACGTAGCATGCCTACCTACACCTAATTATTATCATCGTAACATTTTTTAATAATAATTTGATTCTTATCGGTCGTCAAAAATCTTTAGGTAGGTACAATGCCTGTAACCTGTTTCAGAAGTTAATTTATTTAAATTATTAAAATAATCTGTTTATTTTGTCATTCTGACATGTTTTCAGATTTACGAAATGTCTTTAATAATTAAAAAAAAAGTATTTAATTGAGAAGAGATATTTTTGTTTACAATGAAAAACATCGTGGGCGCTACGCTTTGCGGATACGTCAATGTATTCATTTATAAACTGGTACCCTCGTAGGTCTAATTTTAGCATCACAGCTATTGACACGATACGATATCGATATACAGGCTATTTCGACATTTATACTCCGCTAGTTACCAATGTCAATTCTAATCATAAGTTGCTAGACCTTAACAAAGTCTTTTTTCTGTCCAAAAGTGGTTCAAGGTGAAAGCTGCGCTCTAAAAGCAAAATGAAATCAATCTCTGCCAAAAAACACACTTTTTACTAATTTTCGAACTTGAACTTTTCTTCGGTGTGTATTATTTTCTATTGGAGGAGGGGTAGCAATCAAACAAATGCTTTTGCATACAATTCTTATTTTATAATTAACTAATTATATTTTTTATTTATAGGGGGAAGTCCCCTAGTGGCGGACACCTAAGGTTTTCAGGAAATAAAATAAAAACTGTTTCGAAAAATGTAATTTTATTTATTAATTAGTTAAGTTGACTAACTGTAGAATGAACACAAATTAACAAAAATACAACTTCTGCATAATCTTATTCAAAAACAAAAATTAAACATTGGTGTAAAAAAATGCAATTGTTTGAAGTGGCACCTAGTACCGGACGGACTTCAGTTCGAATTCCTAGCACCGGACGGTTTTAAAATATGTGGCATCGATCACATATGTAGTCGTCTGAAGACTCAGGAATGGCTGCACATTCTTCATGAGCCCACCAATGGCAGCTGGAGCACTGTATCCAGTAATTTACGTGATTCACTAAAACTTGTTCGTACTCGGGTGAGAAGGCGTTAGTGAATCTACCGATCTTTGGTTGCAACGTCACTTCTTCTCCACGTTTCAATGCCGATACCTTATCATGTAGAGTACTTCTTGGGATGTTGTAACGCAATGAAGCTACTCCCAAACTCAGTTCTTTTGACAAAATTTTATCTATCGCAGTTTGTAAACTTTTTTGGTCCCATTTTCCTTTCTTTTTCTTCTCCTCCATTGCAACGTTTCTCTGTTCTTTTATCCTCTGAAATAACGTACAAAAATTACTACTTACAATAAATCCAATTATTTACGAGAAAAATACATTTTTTCATTGTCCGACGTTAAGGGACAACTTTTTGTCCGGTACCAGGGGACAGGATAGCACCACAATTACGTAATCTATATGTAATCCGTTTTGAAAATCAACAAATAAAAATATAGAATACGAATAATAATGCAACCGTATCTTAATTAACAAATACCATAAAGACTTAAAACACCAAAATGTAGCTGTAACACTCACCTTGATCTTATATGACGCAGTATTTTTCCGCCAAAAGAAAAACCGACCGCTCCCGCTGTTGCCTACAGCGTCATTAACAAAATGCGTCATGTGACTCTGTACCGGTATGCCCCCCCGCGCCTCTTTCACACGTGTTTGAATCGTTCACATTCTAACTTGTCGAGATAATAAGAGTGTCCGGCGTTAGGTGCCGTCCGGCGTTACGGGACTTTCCCCTACATGGGCTAATAACTAATGAATAAGATACAATATACCTACCTTCTGCTACAGAGCTACGGCTCGATCGGCACTCTGAGCATAGATTCTTATAACACCTTTGAAATATTGTACAGACGCCAGCACATCAAGCTACCCGAAGCTGTCAAAATTTCCCAATCAGCTTTGAACCTTATGCTTTGTCAATAAAGTTGAAAATCTATTAAAGAAACTTGACAGACTGTAGTAGTTTGATGTGCTGGCGTCTGTACAATATTGGTAAGTTACCTATTAACAAAACATTTTATTTTAGAGTAGGTGTTTTATAAATTAAAAATGATAGCGATGTTCTAGAAATGTCATTAGAGAACCTATACGATAATACATATTAAGGAGCGTTTTTGACAAACAAAAAATTCTCTGATGGTTTTTTTTATTTAGGTATGTAGCTCATTGTAGTATCTAGTGGCATATATGTGTTTTTCGACAGTAAACTCAACCCTAAATAATAAATCAAAATCACAATCATCATACGACAAATACCTATATGACAGCATTTTATTTTTAAAGGATTCTTTAGAAATATCAATGTTATTTGAAAATGGGTAAATGCAAAAACTTTTTCATAACGAATGATTTAATTTAATGAAGATTGTGAACAATATCCTTACCTACTTCTAGATCATAATGTGGTTAGATAGGCATATTTCTTTAAAGGAAAGTCAAATCTAGCCACATTTTGAATTTATTTAATTTTGACGAAATATCAATACGCATATGATTTGATAATTTTGACAGCCGACCTATACATCGCCGGTCATCAGTTTGGACCACAACTGTGGACCAGTCGAACGTGATTGTTTTCTGAGTTTGGCAGCATCCAACAGACCAATTTTCCGGTTCTTGAATTGGTCATTTGTCAAGTCTACAACTGAAATGGACGATTTTACCATTGGGGTATCTGACGAAGGCGCTCTGGTTACCGAAACGTTTCTTGCACACGGGACACACGTCACCGTCATTTATAACTATGCTCTTCGATTCGTGGAACTTTTCTAGCTCTTGTGTCTGTAACAAGCATAATACATTAAAACGATATTAAAACGAATATTTATATAAGACATTAAAACTATGAACTGGTCACCTATTACGGTTAAAAATTAAATGATTAATAATTAATAATTAATTAATAATTAATTTAATTAATAATTATTAATCAATTTATTTTAGCGTAACACACAGTTACTCTAAATCTCAATAATTTTGAAGCATATTTTATTTTATTTGTTAGGGACAAAAAACAGTTACATGCCAAGCTTAACTAGAGATTCTTAAAATAGCACAAAACTTAGAAATACATTTATACACAGTCTATACCATATTTATATTATTATACATGTAACCCACAGCATTGTCCACGGATTCACAAAAAAAAAATTTAAAGAAAACAGACAAAATAGTGTGCATCGTAAAAACCTAATAAGGAAAAGGAGAGACAAATAAAAAATACTTATGAATTCAGTATCTCGATTGCTCTCGCCTTGAAACGATCTTTGGAAAGAGTAAATATGTCAAGCTCCATGAAGTGAGCGTTGTACGCATCAACAAGGCGACGAAGAGGCACACGCTCCCCAGCGTTAGTCCTGCACGCGTTCGTGTGAAGTAGTCGAGGAACACGTACCCCACGAAGCATGAAAGATCTAGGTACTGTATAATGTAGACTATTTGTTAAAGGAATGCAGTCGAATCGATTATTGCATATACCATGCAGCATCATTACACCCAGAAGAAATCGTCTAGACTGCAAACTAAGCACATTGTAACGTTTCAGCAATTGTTTATAAGAGACTTTAGGACGGTTACATTTATAATTCATAGAACGTAAATATTTTCTCTGCACAATTTCTAGCCTATCTTTGTACTTATCAATAGAGGATCCCAAATTTGGACGGCGTTGAGAGAGAATCAATCAATTGAGACCGAATCAGGGTTTCATATAATATTAAGAATGTAGAGGGTCGCACAAAGCTACTTGAAAATCTCATGACCAGTCCGTACATCTGAAAGGCTTTTTTTACTATGTTGTCAATATGAGTATCAAAATGCAGACAAGCGTCAAGCGTAACACCCAAGTCCCGGACAGACTGAACTTCATTAAGACTTATACTGTTTATTGAGTAACTAAATTTGATTTGATTTTTATTTTTAGTAAATGAAATCGTGTAACATTTAGGAAAGCTTAGAAAGAGTTTATTTTTGAGGCAATATTCATAAAATCTATCAAGGTCTTGTTGTAAATACTGACAGTCGCGGATACTCTTACAGGTAGTACAAATTTTCATATCGTCTGCATACATCAAGAATTTTGTGTTGATAAAACAATGTTTAATGTCATTAATAAACAATATGAATAGAAAAGGACCCAACACTGACCCCTGTGGACATTACTAATTCATTGCTCCATATGATGGAAAAATGTGTCTGCTCAACAACGTAAATAACTCAATGAATGTTGTTGAACTGTCAAAACGAAACCCATTGCTACTGATAGTGTGTTACGTAGTTACCCTGCTCTTCGCCATACGCTAGCTTTCAATACTGCCAATACCTGTATTTACCCACGTCTCCCTGACACGTGGCTTGGCAATCTATCTCAAGCTTAACTTTATATGTATGTAGGAAGAACCGATATGTACCGACGCTATATAAATCAAATAAAAGGCCACTCCCAAGGCATCTGCGCCACGTTCACACGATCCTTTCAAAATGAATCCATATACATCTGATGCACAAATAGCAATTCATGAGGAAATCACAGCACTTCAAAAGAAATGACTAATTAATTACAGATAATATGTATCTCACAAACCTGCACTTGTTCAGCGTACCACAGTCCTTTGATAACCTGCATGCGTCGCTTCAGCGTGAGCTGTCCATCCATAGCGCACCCTAGAAAATATTTCAGACGATCCAGGGGAACTGAGTCTGGCAACACTGACAGGGCCTGCAATAATGCAAAAAATCGATAATTTCATCATTTTTATTACTGTACTGGCTGTGCCCGCGACTTCGTTCGCGCAAGGATTTCGTTTTAGGATTTTTCTCTGTGATATTGTAAAAATACACAAAGGTACACATCTACACACACAGCACAATATTTGGTAACTTTTCAATAAAGAAATTTGTACCTTTACAAATTTTTTTGGTAAACAATATTAGGTGTTTTGTTATGTGCGTACGTGAATACTCGTATAAACAGGCTTTGCGCACTGCTTACTCGTGATAAAGCTATCAGATTGGCGGAAAAGTCTTGCACCAAGATATAAGACTTAATGAATTTATTGATAGCGTTGTTAATTACAATAATTAATCAGTAATGTAATTCCCAAATAACTCTATAACTCTGGCCCATCTAGTTGATAGATTGTTGATGCCCTGCGCCCAGAATTCTGGAGGCTATGCAGAAAATTGTCCACTGCCATTTTGAGGTCTTAAGGATTTTACCGTAGAGCACTTCAATGATTTGCTAATTAGAGGATATTCTTAATGCAGTGCGACCGACGCAATTTGCTTTCTTAACTCCTCACTAAGGTTGCCCAAGCTGGATTGATGAGTATGGCAGCGCCTCCTGTGGGATAGGTAATGCGTAAGTACTTCTTTTAAGCCTCATCGTGTGTAGGAGTGTAGTGATGCTTGTCTCTTCCCTAGTTTGAAAGACCAGTATGTGAGTCATCAACCAGGACGCCCGTCTCTCCACCACCGTATTTCATGCCAAATCAAAATCACGACAAAATAGTATCTGTTTTATCCAAACTTACATTCAAGGGCGATATGTAGTTGGCATATGTATCCAAGATATTGAGTGCCATCTCCAAGTTTGGTTCAGCTGTCTCCGGATGCCTTGGTACATTCGCTAGTGATTTGCCGATGAAAACTTTGCTTTTTTCAGGGTTTATGAGAATCTTCATCAGTATTACGTATACGTCTGTGCCCTTGAAGTGTGGTCTCATGCCTACATCTTCGCAGTACTTTAATGCTCTATCCACATCGCCTGTAAGAAAATAACGTTTCCGATTACAGTTTTGCAAGAGTAAGGAACCTAGGAACTTGATAGACATTAACAGCAAATTTATCCCAAATCAGGAAACATCTACGTTTCCGAAACCAGGAAATTGAAATTCCAAGTCTTGTCTCAATCAGGAAAAATAAACAAATGTCGCACTTACCCAATATCAGTACATAAATGGCGAGAGCCTGCTCGTGTCGTCCTAACTTGCCATAAATGATAGCTCGCTCTTCAAACAAGCTATCAGTGGGAAAGTGCACAGCAACTCTCTCGGGAGTGTAATGCGCTGATTTTTCAAGAAACGCAAGTAATTTCGACCTGATCTGCTGTACCTCTGCATCTGTTAGGTTCACTTTCTCATCAGTTATTTTTTCTCTGTACCTTTCAATTAAGGAGTTGTGAAATGAAGAAGTCGTATCATTCCAGGTATGGATGACATGTTCTAAGTAAGGTATCACCAAAGCTTCGTGTTCACTTTTAAGAAAACCGAATATTTCTTGACGGGGCAAGACCTCTGCTTCTACGTTCTCCTCGGTAAATATCTTCAACCCTTTTTCTGGGTGTTCTTTCAATATCTCATCAGAGAACTGGAATATTAAGTTTATATGTTCAGCTCCTAGAAAATAAAATGCGTTAATTCAACCAGGATTTTTTTTATTTTTCTTGATATTCATTCAACCAGTACCTACCACAGATCAGCAATGATATCAAAATCGAAACTAACCAAGGTTTTTCAAATAATTCATCGTTTCTTGATAAATATTCACGCTGATATCCTGTGCCGTGGCCTGTTCTCTTAGTAGCGATATTAGCTGAAGCGCTTTCATATGCAGACCTTTATGTTTGTATAATATCATCAATTCGCGATGCTTCCGGTGCTGTAGCAACACCGTCTCGGCTTCTTCGACACGACAATTATTGCTGTTCCGTAGTAGAGGTGAGACCTCAGCATTAATCTGAAAGTTTATCACAATATGGTTACAATCACACTTAATTAACTTCCATCTGGTTTAATCTGCGTCAATTTTTATGTTAAAAAATAAATTTACCAATAAGTAGCACTTTAACAAAGTAGTATCGATCAACTCTAGTTGCTGCGTCTGTGTCGCCGTCGCCTCTTCTTGACCGGTGCTATTTCCTATGTTAGCTTTAAACTCCTTCAAATACTTTATCAATGCATTCAAAGCAGTCTGTAAATCTTTGCCCGTCAATTTCTTCGTTTTTTCTTTGTCATAATTGTCTAGTTCAGGGAACAGTCTTATGACTTCAGCGGGGTCTTTTTTGAGTTTACTGAATTCCCTAATAGACTGGGAATATTGCTTATTGTCGAAAAGTTCCAATGCGTACAGGGTTTGTATGGACTGTATTTTCTGCTCTTTCTGTGCAGGTGTGCAGTCTGTGAGGCTCTGTAAAAAATATGGGTATGTCATGGTATAAAACAGGAAAGCATAATACTTTTAGTAGGTATATATTTTATTTAAAAAATCCCTTTTCGGTTTTGTCCTCATTCACTCCTATTTGCGATAGGTGCTGATGTTCCTATTTACTTATAGTGTACCTACCCAATAGTAACCAATGTATACTCGGCTATTCATGGAGTATTTAAAACAGGTGACAATTTTTGTTAAAAGCTCACGGCTTAAGTTGACCACTACATATAAGTTCTAGTAAATTGCTTAACCAGACTATACGTACTCTTAGTGGAAGCCCCACGGAGTAAAAACAAAGGGAAGCCCACTTCACCACCTGTAAGAGTACTTCCACTGCACTTGAACCTAATAATGCAAAAGTAATAAAGTAACGAAACTTACATTTATGATTTTAATAATTTCTGCTTCTCGCTTTTTAATTTTGGTGCGAAACATTTTGATTTTGTTGTTTTAAATTATAATAACACGTCCTTTAGTTGCACTGAACTCCTAGTACTAAATAATGATTATTTTCAATAAATTACGCGTTTTCCTCCTTCCCTTTTAATTAGTGTTAAGCTCGTTCATTTGATTTAATTATTAAGTGCCATGACGTACAACCAAACATTGATATACTATATTATTATAATTTACAGTAAATAGATAAAGAAAATACTTTACCTAAAAATATGATCACAAGATTATTAGTTTCAAAAATGTATGGACTATGTACAAACGTAAAAATGTGCAGAATTTTTTTAATGTTCTGGATAAAAAAATAACTTTAATAGCACGTGCGACTAAATCCAGCACTGCCTATCATAGTAGCAGGAAGGAACACTGAGGTATTAGTCGGTATTCGGATTTCCGCACGAAATAAAAGGTTTTGTTGTTTAAGGGTGAGGTGGTACTGGCAACAGACTTTGATACCGTCAATGCATTTAACTCGCTGCCCTAGGATGCGATAAGGCGAGCAATAATTATATATGCACTATTACAGAGATTTTTCGGGGCATAGGTTCTTGCGTAACAGGCAAATCAAGTATGTGGGCAAAATATGCGATGTCCATTTGGAGAAAAATTGTGAGATTTAGCAGGGTTCGGTTCTTGGCCCAGTCTTGTGGAACCTTGCATAAATGTGAGGTAGCGCGGTCCAATCTTTCCACTGGCGTAAATATTGTTTGTTATGCGGCGATATTAGTTCTCAACAACTTAGAAGGTACCATCCTGCTGTTTTAGCTAGAGTCTACGGGTTAGGTCTGCGAATAGCGCCTCTTACTCCTCTCAAACAAACTGCCACGGTCCCATATATAAATGTTTATTTAACTAATATTGACGACACATCGAAAATGCGTCGGTATCAATCATAAGTCAAAAACTAACTAAGACTAAGGGTAATTTCTAAGGAAATAGAAATAAGACAAATATTGTTGCATAAAATTTCATATATTATAATTTCAATATTTTTATACATGAGCTACATAGGTAAAATATAGTTACAATAAATGGCTACATTTATATTACACTCTGTACATTGATTCTTATTATAAACCTTTGAAACTGCTGTACAAAATGAGCTAAATAATGGAAATAAAACCTATGTCCAACTGGGGACGTTTTTTGACTAATTATCAGACATGATGATTATAAAAATTGATAAGTTTATTCTAAAAATGTGAAAGGAGTTAAACATTCAACATTTTCTATATCAGTTAACCCTTTCGTTACGAGCGCCGGATATAGCCGGCATCCACTCGATGACTTCTGTGTACGAGCGCCGGATATAGCCGGCATCCATTCGATGACCTGTGTGTACGAGCGCCGGATATAGCCGACATCCATTCGATGACCTGTGTGTACGAGCGCCGGCTGTAGCCGGCGCCAGCGTGATACCGCTCACCAAACGGCCCCGCGATACTCAGTGTGTCAGAGGCGCTACTCCGACGGCGCGGTGCCCGGTTTGGTGGCGTTATTCCAGCGGAGCGAAATGCCGTAACGAAAGGGTTAATCGATGTCTTTTACATCAATTAACTTGAATTGCATTTTTCTAAACATAACGTTATTAGGGTGCCAAAGTTAAAGTAGAACAAAGAACCCCTTTTCATTTACGTCCCTTTCTAGAGGACATGATAATTTGTTTCTACTGAAAATAATTCATCATCAGATCACAGCCAAGAAATAAAATCCAACCCATTTTGTTATAAGAAACTACCAAAGGTGTTTGGAAAATGGTAAATCCGTAATACTTACTATTAAATGATCATCTCGCCCGTATTCGCTGAAGGGGTAAGCAGAGGTTTATAGTACAACAAAATTTTAAATAATGTTTTACATGAAGTATGAAATATTGGAAACATTTTACTTGTCGAGTCTACAACTGAAATGAACAATGTCACCGTTGGGGTATCTGACGAAGGCGCTCTGGTTGCCGAAACGTTTCTTACATACGGGACACACGTTATAAGCGTTTATTAGGACACTCTTAGATTCGTGGAACTGCTTCAGTTCTTGTACCTGTAACATAACAAACATAAGAATTAAAAAAAAGGATTTTTTAATGCCACACTCGTATATGGCATCGTTCATCGCAGCTGCGGTCATAAAACGTGTTGGCGAGATGACACGAGACTCAAGACATTTTCAGAAACCCCGTGCTTATGTTCTCCGTCCTACTCACATTTTTAATGACCGCCACCGTCATATGTTTTCGCATTTGGTTTACTTACTCATTTCGAAACTTGCCATAAATTATGTTTGGCCGCATTGAGGTGTTTGGACTGAAACCCTATCTTATCATTGCTCTACTAAGATGCAAACCGCGCGAGCGTGGAGTGAGTCGTCAACAGTGTCAATCCCTAGCATCAGTATGACTCACAGCTTACTCTAAGCTCACTTCACCTTAGTTATCACGGTGAGATTTTTCCAGAATCGAGCGGCAGGAGTGCGTAAATAAAAGAAATAGAAGTAGTATCTCACCTGCATATGTTCAGCGTACAACAGTCCCTTGAGTACCTGCGTGCGTCGCTTCAACGTGAGCTGACCGTCCAGAGCGCTCTCAAGGAAATGTTTCAGTCGACTCAGGGGTACCGAGTCTGGCAACACCGACAGGGCCTGCAAATAAATCATTCAATAATGTTTTAGAAAGTAAATCTATTAACACTTTGACAGCACGGCGTTTTATTGCGCCGCTACTCCTAGTGCGCGGGCGTTTTTCGGCATATTTGTATCGACTATAAAAAAATAATATATAAAAAAATAAATGACTATTCAAATTAGATCTATTTTTGTATTTAGTTTATTAAAAAGTCGTTTCCTTTGAGCATTTGAGTATTCTTCGATAGTCTCGTTCACCGCCGAATGAACGCGGCGCCCACACGCGTCATTGTAATTCCTTCCCTCCGCTCCCCCTTTGTACTTACAGCAACGAATTGTATATGTGTGCGTAGTTAAAACACTAAGCTACAATCACAATAACTCCGACTCACGCCCTGAGTACATGACTTTTAAATAAACAGTATGAAAGTTGAAGCCGTGCCTCGCAAGTTAGAGAAATTTAAGGAGCACGGACCGAGTTCGTGGGTGGCTGTCAAGGTATTAAAGTTCACAACTCAATACAAGATTAAATTGAATTAGATAGCGAAATTGGAGACATGATAGGTATCGATATCTAAGCACGATAAAAGCTTTAAGAGGAATTGCTTAATGTGGCGTTTTTAGGTTCCCTGTAGTCCTATTCTGTAAAAATCTCACCGTGATAACTCGGGTGAAGTGAGCTTAAAATGAGCAGTCATTAGTGTCACTCCCTACTAACGGGTGGGACATCTAGTGTTTTAAATTTGAATCGGCTATAAAAAAAAATACTGATTATTTTTTCTAATTTCTGGTTTTATTGGAAAGGTTGAAGTTTGTGGATGGTTTGTACGCAAACCATCCACAAACTTCAACCTTTCCATTAATTACACATTTATCATTAATGGTTCCCCACAGAAAATAATCCAAAGGGCTCAAATCACAGCTCCGAGGCGGCCAATTGACATCAGCATTTCGGGTGATTATTCGATTATCAAAAACAGTGCGCAAAGGATCGATGGTTACGTTGGCTGTGTGACATGTGGCCCCGTCTTGTTGAAACCAAATTTCGTCCATGTCATTCTCTTCAATTTTTGGAAACAAAAATTCGTTGAGCATGTCACTTCATCTGAAAACATGATGTTTCGGTGAAATTCTTCATCTCCTGCCAAACAATCTCCAGCCCATTGGGCGAAGCGAAAACGCATCGAATGATCATCAGGCTTCAGTTCTTGGACCAATTGAACTTTGTAAGCCTTCATACCGAGATCTTTATGCAAAATTCTTCTCAGAGAAGTGCGAGAAATGTTCAGTTCCTGAGAACGATGAAGAGTTGATGTTGATGGATGTTCTTGCACATTCTGAGCCACAGCAGCAATGTTTTCGGTTGAACGCACTGGGCAAGAACGCGTTGCTTTGTCCAATAACGATCCATTTTCATGAACTCGCTTCACAAATTGACGCACAAACTGAACTGAAGGCAGATCATTTCTCGAAAATTTTCTACGTAAATTTCTTAGTTTGTGTTAAAGACTCACTACTTTGGAAGTAAGTTTTTAATATTTCCCAATTTTGTTCGAGCGTATGGCGTCCCATTTTGCAAATTTCAAACACAAAACTAACTTCCTGTCAAAAAATTAATGTCATTCTACCTTTCAAAGTCAAAGTAATCGGTACTTCAAATTTAAAACATTAGATGGCCCACCCTGTATTAGATGGAATGACAGCTCACTTCACCTAACTTCTCACGGTGAGATTCTAACAGAATCGACCGGATGTCCACTAGTTTCGCTAGCTAATTTAACTTTACCCTGTATAAAACTGCGTACAAAGTATAGCGAGGCATGCATAAGCATAAGTCGCATCGATCACCAATCTGTCAACTGACTTTAAAATTTTAAATAAAAAGTCATTTAAAGGAGACCAGACACGTTTCATACAAAATTGGGCCAAAAACCCAAAGTGCCGCCGGCGGGCGAAAAAAATGTATTACGCTGGTTGAGGAAGTCCTCCTTATAATTTTTTAGTACTGTGCCGAATCTCTAGGACCAATCCTTCAACTGTTTTTTAAAGTTTGGGTTTTGGGCCCAAAATGGCTGATCTCCTTTATGGCCGAAGGGAACACCAAGCGGGTTTCGTTTCAGTTAACACTTTGCGCGACCTAAACGCCCCCAGACGTAATAACAATACAACTTCTATTATGTCTCGTTCAGTGTCCTTCAACCGATTAATATGTCATCTGCACAAAACCGCAACCGAAATGCTATTTTGTAGCTACCTTGCAGTCAAGTCAAAAAGCAAATCCTATAGAATATAGTTAGGCAAAAATGACCAACAGTCATTAAAATATCGGTATCAAGTGACACTTACTTTCAAAGGCGATATTTTGTCGGCATGTTTCTCCAATATTTTGAGTGCCGTCTCCAAGTCCGGTACAGCAGTCTTCGGATGCCTCGGCACCTTGGCTAAGGGGTTGCCGATGAGTGCACTGTCCTGTTCAGGATTCATGAGAATCCGCATCAATATCACGTACACATCTTGGCTCTTGTCGTTTGGACTAGCGGTTACATTTTCGCAGTATCGTATTGCTCGGTCGACATCGCCTGTAGACATTAGAAAGGTTTAAGACAACATGCTTACAAAGCCATGTATTCACTAGGCATATGAATCGTTGAACTCCTTAATTCGGAGTTGAGCTGCACGATTTTTGAATGTTCCTGTACTGACTGGACAGGTCCACTCAATCTGAGTGGTTCTTTTCTCAAAAACCCATTTCAGACACCAATCTACATGGTCTTCACATGATCTGACCAAGATTATGTCTGGACTTTAAAAGAGAATGTGACCTCTGAGTTTGTTTTGGCCTTTCTTCAGATAGGAAACGCCGACCTCATCTAGTTTAACCGGTAACACTCCATCACTTACGACGTTAACATTTGTCACGGCACGCACTCGCGACCATAAAGAATTGTAGCGTCTATTTTGGACTTTTTTTTTTCCTATATTTCCACACAACATTTTCTATTTCTCATTTTCTATTTTTCATTTTGAATCATTTAGATTATACTATGTAACGGACCATAGAGTAAAACTGCCGCGCAGGATATTAGACCTTATTTTGAAGTAATAATAGAGGTTGAAGCCGCGTGAATCGAGTGTGAAACGTGTGTCACGGCGGGGCGTTACCGGTTAAAAAAATATGATTGACGTATAAAAGTGTTTGAACAAACCTACTTACAGAAAATAAATCATTTATCATAAAAGCTGCACTTACCCAATATCAGCACATAAATGGCGAGAGCCTGCTCGTGTCGTCCTAACTTGCCATAAATGATAGCTCGCTCTTCAAACAAGCTATCAGTGGGAAAGTGCACAGCAACTCTCTCGGGAGTGTAATGTGCTGATTTTTCAAGAAACGAAACTAATTTCGCCTTTATGTGCTGTACCTCTGCATCTGTTAGGTTCGCTTTCTTATCAGTTATTTTATCTCTGTACATGTTTATTAAGGCGTCGTGAAATAATGAATTTGTATCGTTCCACGTATGAATGACATGTTCTAAGTATGGTATCACTAGAGATTCATGTTCTCTTAAAAGAAAATCTAATATCTTTGGACGGGGCAATTCTTCTACTTCAGTAAATATCTTCAAGCCTTTTTCCGGATGTTCTTTCAATATCCAGTCGGAGAACTTGAATATTAAGTTTATGTGTTCGGCACCTGGAAAATAGAATTGCTGCCTTAGTCCCACATCGAATTTTGAAATACGAAAATAATTACATATCAGTAATAAACAATAAAAACTATTGTTGGTGTATAGCACCTAGATTTTTGAACAGAAAAATTACAGCCAAACTTCATAGATCAATATTTAATTAGGTTCTTACCTAGTTGTTGCAAATAATTTTTCGTTCCTTGATAACCTTCTAAACTAGAGTCCGGCTCTTTGGCCTGCTCTCTCAGCAGCTGCAGTGCTTTCATATGCTGCCCCTTAGTTTGGTACAATATTATCAATTCGCTGTGCTTCCCGTGTTGCAGCAACATTTTCTCGGCTTCTTCTAGACGACAATTATTGTTGCGTAGTAGAGGTGCGACTAGAGCATCGTTTATCTGAAAAGGTTTCAACTACACATGTCATCATATCATTATAGTAGGGGAGGTACTGCTCGATTTTTGCGACCGATTTTATACCTTTTGAAGTTCATCCGTGCGATTCTGTAACCATCTCACCGTGAAAGCTTGGGTGAAATGAGCGTGGAGTGAGCTGTCATTAGCTAGGGATTAACACCATTAAGTGCTCACCTTCACTTATGATTTCACGGTGAGATTTTTACAGAATCGACTGGCATATCTAGTGATTGTTTGTAGACAATCATAATAATCCCCATAATGTATATAGTGGCTTTATTAAAAAATATATGTTACATGTTCATTAACGTAACAGTCATATATGTATTTCTTTCACTTCCATGCAGCCTACTATTCTTTTTAAGTCGAAATTATCCAAAAATCAACCCAGAAATATTGGCGCGGTATGAAATTGCTTTTCTTTTAATTAAAGTTTATTTTACTACTTTGACATGCTGGATTCCCTCACTTCTGGAGCCTTAGACCCTCAGATCTGACATGTGCTATGGGAAAACTATTATTGTTATGATTTTCAGCTGGTATAAAATGACTTCTACAGACTAACGCCACCGCCCGTGCTTTTACATTACATTATAATACAAATAAATAAATAAAATTACAAGTTGTAAGAGACATCGTAACGAAACTTCGTGAAAAGTTTAAAACAAAATTAAAAACATAAATTCAATTGAAAATTGAATTTAGAACAGATTTTATTTTTGAGCGTGGATCCCTTAAAATTTTAAGTATATCTTCTAGATTTACCTGTAAGTAGCACTTCAACAAAGTAGTATCGATCAACTCTAGCTGCTGCGTCACGTTCCTCTGCTTAGTCGCCTCGTCTTGACCTGTGCTGTTTCCTATATTAGCTTTCAACTCTTTCAAATACATTATCAATGCATTCAAAGCACTCTCTAGATCTTTTCCCGTCAATTTCTTTGTTTGTTCCTTATCGTCATTTGTTTTACAGTCTAGTTCAGGAAACAGTTTGATGACGTCAGCGGGGTCAGTTTTGAGTTTAATGAACTCTTTCATTGACTGGGAATATTTCTTGTTGTCGAAAAGTTCCAATGCGTACAGGACTTGTATGGAATGTATCTTCTGCTCTTTTTCTTCTGGTGTGCAGTCTGAGAGGCTCTGCGTAAACAAAAGGTACGTTAGGAGCTATCCTAGTCAAAATATTAAAATTTACTTTCAATTATTCCAACCTATATAGTCACCACAATTTCCCAATAGCCAGGTACACCAGGAGGCAGATACCGACCGACCGAATAGTTGCCTCGCGAGGCTACCCGCAGTAAACTAATAGAAAACTGACAACTGTTAGAAAACTGAACTGCCCCCAGGATACTTACTCCTACTAGAAGGCCTATTGTTGATATACGATCCTTTACTGAAAATGGCATTTTCACTGCACTGCTAGTTCTAGTTGAGCTACAAAAATCAAATACTTAAATCACATTTGTGATTTTGATACGATATTATCACTTGTGTGCCCGTCATAAGTTTTTTATTTATTGTTTATCTCGCGGAGGAATATATAATCCGACCTTGTATTATTATTATATATAGTGTTTTTTATTTGCACAATACCTATTGTATTGTGCAAATAAAAAACACTATTAAATAATTTAAACAATTTTCCTCCAACTGAAAGTCCGACTAATAGTTTAATTTATTTAATAAACTGCGTAATTATTCAATTCAATCCGGGAACAATAACATCAAAATTAAACAAAAAATTATATTTTACTTTTTAGACACAACACACAATATCACAAAGCGTTTCAATACACCTCAACAATATTACTGATTAAGAACTTTTAAACACCACCGTGTTTTGAGGATAATTAATGGTTATTTATTTTCCTTGCCTCAATGTTTTGCTATACGCATGTAACTGAAATTTACTATTTATATGACATTCCGTAATATTATACCTAACTCTCATAATATGTTATTGCCTCGAATAGGCAGTTAAGAGGCGACAGACGTCATTCGTGGATCAATAATACCGCACCTACGGTGCAATAACGTCACTTATGTAATTTGGGAGGGTTGTGAATGTTAAACTTTATATTATTTTATTACAAAATTGTGAGACGTTCGCTTTACCTTTAATATGAAGTTCAAAGTTGTAGTTTATTACCAGTTAATTTCTTTAGTCAAGAAGAGGAAGAAGAACATTATAATAGGATGGCGAATTTTTAAACGCTTCTCCTGAAATATTACATCATTTGCATAAGTGACGTTATTGCACCGTGGGTGCGATATTATTAAGTTATGTGATAAGTTGGCAGGCAGCATGTCTTGTTCAGGCACAACATGTGACGAAACTAAGATGTTACCATTAAAAAACGCTAGTCGCAATAGCCCTGAACATTCGACCACCTGGTATTTATGACTTTATTTTTCCTTTTATTTAATTTAGCGAGGGTTGTAGAGTCAGCGTCGTATATAACGGGCGGAAGAATGCTATTCAAAAAGATCGGAACAGCTATAGGCAAACCGCATAATTGAGTCCTCGCCTGCGGGGTATAGGGGCGCGTGGGTAGGACGAGAAAGGAGACCGGGAGAGGTGCGGTGCGGTGCGGTGTGTGGTTGTGGGGGTCAAAAGGAAAATCTGACAACCAGTCTCACCTAGGGGGATAAGGTGAGACTGGTTGTCAGATTTTCGGGCTTCTGACTACTGTCAAAGATCTACGAATGACAGCCGGGACCAACGGCTTAACGTGCTTTCCGAGGCACGGAGGGGTCTCAGTATGTAAAGATGGTCACCCATCCACAGACCAACCGCGGCAAGCGTAGCTTAACCTGACCGATCGACCTGTGCGGCTGTTATTATTTAGCCACGGGCACCTCATAGGTATCGCCAATCATGGAGGTTATTTTAATCTTCTCTACGGCCGCGTCCTAACCGAAAGAGATAATCGCGCGAGTACACGATATTCGCTTTTTTATATAAATGTAACATACTCGTGCGATCAATCAAGTCCCATTTGTAACGTCATAATTCATACAAACTGCATGCTTTCGGTTAGGACGCGGTGCATGAGTTACCGTTAATTCTATTGCTATTTGGAAATGTTTGTCCTTCAGCAGTTGTTGCCTTTGCTTCGTGATGTCAACGGAGCTGAGACACCAGACCTGGCCTACTGAGGATACGAATATCAGGCCTCGCTTACATCTGGAAAAAATGTCAGTGTTGAAAATAAATATACCAAACACTAGAGCAGCCGTGCGATTCTGTAACCATCTCAACGTGAAAGCTTGGGTGAAGTGAGCGTGGAGTGAGCTGTCATTCGCTAGGGATTAACACTATTAAGTACTCACTTCACTTATGATTTCCGGTGAGATTTTTACAGAATCGACGGGCTGGTCAGGCAGAAGTCTCCTATAAACGCGACTGTCGCACCAAGATGCTTGATATGGAAATGTACGTGTAATGACCGCCGACTTAATAATCACTACATAGTATAAAACAAAGTCGCTTCCCTGTCTGTCTGTCCCTATATATGTTTAGATCTTTAAAACTACGCAACGGATTTTGATGCGGTTTTTTTTAATAGATAGAATGATTCAAGAGGAAGGTTTATATGTATAATACATGCATAATATAGTAGATAAACACTGGTAATTTTAGAGGTTTCTAATGTAATGTCGTAAATAAACACATTTTTTTGCGCTTAAATTGTAAACGCTGGTTGAACCCGTCGAGATAGATCAAAATAATGTACTACAGTATTGTACACCTTCAAAAAGGTCTACAAAAAAGTCCGCGATGGTATATGTCTATCTCTTAGGGATAACCCACAATAACCATTTTTTATCCTATACTTTTTACGAGAAATAATGGCTCTAAAATTATCAGTGTTTATCCATTGCACCCGTGCAAAGCCGGGGCGGGTCGCTAGTAATATAATAATTTATTCATTTCAGACAATTCTAGTCCATAGTTTACACATACAATAAATAACATTAAAACGTATTAACGTTTCAAAGAGACCACTCTTTGAAACGTTTCATTAAGTCGGCGGTCGGCGTAACACGTTTTCTTCTTCCATTCTCCCCTGACAACAGTTACGCTACCATTCACTCCCTTCTGTTTCATATCATTCCTCACATAATCCATCTATCTTTTCTTTTAGCCTTTCTCTCCGTTTCTGAAATGCTTATAGGAGCATAATAATACTCACGAACGTACTCGTCGAACCTAACGCCAGATGTCACCGATGACGTTCATAGGAGACTCTATAGAAAATTACAGGACTCCCCAGGCGTAAATATGCCACATAGAACATAAGAAAGAGACAGTCACACAGGTATGAGTGACAAAGAACTCGCTCTACAAAGCCAAACTTTTTCTAAAAACATTAACGGCTGTGTACTATGACTACTGTATTTTTACAAGGTGTAACTTAAATAACGCACAACCTCTTAAGGGGTCATTGTACTCATCATTATGAACAACTTTTACTATGGGACCAAATCGAAAATCTCGAAAAAAAATCAGCTGTTCCCTACATTTTGACGAGTTATGCAAACATAAATGTAGGGAACAGCTGATTTTTTTTTCGCGATTTCCGGTTTGGTCCCATAGTAAAAGTTGTTCATAATGATAAGTACAATGACCCCTTAAGAGGTTGTGCGTTATTTAAGTTACACCTTGTATAATTGGATTTTGGTTAAAGAGTGTAACCCATTGTGAATGATTTAATGTTACACACCCGGACTCCTAAATCAAACCATCATGCATTTTCATGTAAGGGTTTAGAGACCTAAAACATAAAATAATGATGAATCAAAGAAAAAGTTTTTATGCACCTTTGAAGCCGACCAACAGCCGGTCGATTCTGTAAAAATCTCACCGTGAAATCATAAGTGAAGTGAGCTTGAAGTGAGCAGTGTCAATAGTGTTAATCCCTAATGACAGCTCACTCCACACTCACTTCACCCAAGTTTTCACAGTGAGATGGTTACAGAATCGTACGGCTGGCCATAATTTTGGTGTCATCATTGTTCCGAATTTGAATTCAAGACCATTTAAAAAGTCTTATACTTCTATACAAAAAAGTGCAGGGCGGCTAAATTTAGGAGTCCGGGAGTGTATCAAGATTTGAAACATACAGGATATTCTTACCTATACATCAGTCTTGCTTTGTTCAGTTCAGGTAAGGTTTGTATGAAGAGGGATGGCTCCACTGTCTGTACAATGACTTGGTCTGATAACAGTCCTAACACAAAAGGCTCATCCCACACTGGAAATAAACATTATTTTATCATTTAGACAGGTTTGTAGGTCTATTGAAATACAACTGGCTAACTTTTATCACAAGTGTCATAAAAAACCATTTTCAAGAAACATTAAAATCTTCATATATCATCTTAATGTATCTCAGATCTGTAAAGGAAAACATCGTGAGGAAACCGCCATGTCCTAGAACTAAACATTTGAAGACGTGACATTCACAAACCCGCACTGGGCCCGTGTGGTTGATTATCGCCCACTCCCTCCCACGGAGATCTCACGTAGAGGCCTGTGTTGGACTGTTACACGGTTGCTTATGGTTACTGTCAACGGGAAATTTAAATAAAGGAGAATTGCTCCAATATCATAGAACATTGTGCAACCTTAGTTTAAGAAAAATTGTGTTATTTACATTCCCTTATAGTAACAGTTTGCCACAGGAAGAAAATAGGTTAAGATATGATATAAACATGACATTGCATAATTTAACTTACAATGATAAGCTAATCCATTTAATTGACACAAACTATTATATTAATAGTAATTTATATTTGACAAAAGATAGATACAATCGTGTTATGTACTATCTTTTTACCTATCTCAAAAGACAGATAGCTATGTCGCTATCATATTTTTTTTCTATTTCAGCCAAAAATTTGGCTAAACAAATTGCTCCTTTTGAGCAATGCAAAGACATTTTAAACTGTTCTGTCAATAATTTGCTCAAAATTAATGACATTAATCATCATTTAAATTAGAAATTAGGACAATAGAGGCAACCTCTAGCAAAAATGGAACTAAGGCAATTAATAACTCAAATGAAAGTGTAAAAAAATTAAACAGTATCAATCTGGTGCATCAGAACATTCAAGGTTTTTTAAACAAAGACTTAGAAGTAGAATTATTCCTGAATTCTTATAATGTAGATATTCTTTGTATGACAGAACATTGGCTTAAAAGCCACCAGTTCATGTTCAATTTTAGTAATCACCAGGTTGGTAGTTCATTCAGCAGAGTAAATGCTATACATGGTGGCTCATTAATTTTAGTACATAACCAGTTTAAATTTAAGGACCGAAAGGACATTGTGAGCCTCTCTGTTGAGCGGACAATTGAAATAGCCTGTATAGAATTGGAGCAGTTCATTATATTAAGTGTATACAGACCTCCTTCAGGATTGTATGATTGTTTTGAAAAGGTTATGGATGAAGTGTTGCACAAAATCTGTAATACAAACAAGTCCATCATCACTTGCGGTGATTTCAATGTTAATTTGTTAGAAAATTCTGGGTTAAGTACTAAAATCATAAGTTTGTTTCAGTCATACAATCTTGTTAACCTATTTTTGGAGCCCTCTAGAATAACTCCTACTAGTGCCACATGCCTAGATAACATTTATACAGATATTATACCAAACCACAAAGAAATGATTAATTTAATAGACTCAGATCATTGCGGACAGCTGATCACTATTACAAATCAAAACAAAAAAGTTATTAAAAAAGATATCACTGTTAACCCAAAAACAACTAAACGCTTAGAAACATTTAAAACTGAACTCTTAAGTAAATTACCACTTCTGTTGACTAATGATGACCCTAACAAACAATATAATGATTTTTTTAATATGTATTGCACACAATTTGATAAAACATTCATTCCAAAGACATTATCAGTCAATAGTAACGCTTCCTTCAGTGACTGGGCCACCATTGGTATACATAAAAGTAGAAAAAGACTTTATGAATTATATGATGAACGAATTTGTATAAACACTGCTGAATTTAATTTATATGTTAAAAATTATTCTAAAATATTTAAAACAGTCTGTAGTATGGCCAAGTCACGTTATTTGAGTTCAAAAATTAAAAATAGTAATAACATTATTAAAATGACTTGGAATGTCATTAATAGCGAAACAGGAAGGTCATGCAACCGAAGTAGTGACTACAGCCTTGCTATTGATGACAATGTAATTAGATCAGATTCCCAGGTTGCCGCGGCCTTTGAAAATTTCTTTGCAGAGATTCCTGTGTCAACCACTAAATCTCTAAGCTCCTCACCCACTGCTGCAGAGTCTTTACTTAAGGAAAACGTTCCAGTTTGTGATTCGGAATTTCACTTCGAATTTGTCACTTGTACAGATATAATTAAAACTTTTCACATGTTAAATGTTAAAAAGACTGCAGATCTATGGGGTAATTCTGTGGATGTTGCTAAGACAATTATAAACATTGTAGCACCTACTTTAGCTGTTATATTTAATAATTGTATTCAATGTGGTGAGTTTCCTGATCTTATGAAACACAGTAAAATAATACCGTTGTTTAAATCAGGTAGTACATCAGACCCTACTAATTATAGACCTATTTCCGTACTACCCACCTTTAGTAAAATTTATGAAAAACTTATTTTAAATCAATTGCAAAGATTTTTCAATAACAATAAATTACTGAATAATAAACAGTTCGGTTTTACAAGGGGTCGTTCAACTACCGATGCCGGAGTTGAACTTTTAGGACATATTTATAATGCATGGGAGGACAAATGCGATGCTTTGGGCATCTTTTGTGATTTGTCCAAGGCATTCGATTGTGTTCTTCATGAAACCCTAATCAGGAAACTTCACCACTACGGAATCCGGAACGCCTCTCTGGATCTTCTCACTTCTTACTTAAGTGATAGGATTCAGAGAGTTGATGTTAACGGGAAAAGGTCACCCGGATCTGTAGTAAGAATGGGGGTCCCACAGGGCTCAATACTTGGACCATTTTTATTTATTGTTTATATCAATGACTTGCCTTACCTCATAAAGGATGAACATGATATAGTGTTGTTTGCAGATGACACTTCACTTTTATTTAAACTCAAACGTCAACAGCTGGTTACTGACAGTATAAATAGTGCCCTCGCAAAAGTAGTTAACTGGTTTAATGTTAATAATTTACTTCTTAACGAAAAAAAAACCAAATGTATTAAGTTTACGATACCAAATGTTAGACAAGTAGAAACTAGTGTTCTCATAAAGGGTGAAGAGTTAAAACCCGAAAATACCACAGTATTCTTAGGCATAACTTTGGATGCCAAGCTTCAATGGGGCCCCCATATAGATAAATTGTCAAAAAAGCTTAGCTCTGCAGCATACTTGTTAGGAAAATTCGTGATTTAACTGATTTAGAGACAGCCCGTTTAGTTTACTTTAGTTATTTTCATAGTGTGATGTCATACGGTATTCTGTTGTGGGGAAATGCCGCCGAAATTCAGATAATTTTTATTTTACAAAAAAGGGCAATTCGTTCCATTTATAAATTAAGTCCCAGACACTCCCTCAGAGACAAATTTAAAGAGATTAATATAATGACTGTGCCTTCTCAGTACATTTATGATAATCTTTTGTATGCACATAAAAATATTCATCTGTTTAAGAAATACAGTGATATCCATAATATAAATACTAGGAACAAACATAAATTTGTTGTTCCTACAACAAGGCTCAAGAAAATAGGTGGCTCGTTTAGATGCCAATGTATACGTTTTTATAATAAACTTCCTAGCCACATTCAAGAACTAAGCATTAATAAATTCAAATCTTTTATAAAGCTAAAACTATGCCAGAAAGCCTATTATACTGTAAAAGACTATATTGAGGACAAAAACGCTTGGGATTGAGCTGCTCCAATAGGTCTAGACAGTGAATGTTGTTTATTTTTTATTTTGCTGATTTACACTTTTGTTATTTTTTTTATTTCTAAATATCTATTTATGACATGACATGAACATTTACTGTTTAAAGTCTTATATTATTTTAATTATTGTGAATGTGAGGACTATGTGGGTCATTGTTTCCGTTTTAATCATGGTCTGGCAGTTTGAGTGGTTTATGCGGTCTACACAAATGTTCTGTCCTTGGTATTGCTCGTCGAATCGTTGAGCTCCTTAAGTTCTGAGTTGAGCTGTACGGTTACTGACGAATGCGTGCACTGACTGCACAGGTCCACTCAATCTGTGTGGTTCTTCCCTCAAAATACCACTTCAGACACCAATCTACATGGTCCTCAAAGATCAAAGATGATGTCCGGATTTTTATATGTATACACATTGACATTGATGAATTTTATATAAACAATGACATGGATATTTACTTTGTATAGTATCTTATTTTTTATTATTATTATTGTGAGTGTGAAGACTATGTGGGTCATTTCTTTTTTCTTTTTTCCTTCTTAGTTAGTTTTAATCATGGTCTGGCAGTTTGAGTAATTTATGCGGCCTACCCAAATGTCCTTTCATTGGTATTGTTCGTCGAATCGTAAGGCTCCTCAAGTTCTGAGTTGAGCTACACAATTTTTGACAAATGCGTGCACTGACTGTACAGGTCCGCTCAATCTGTGTGGTTCTTTACTCAAAAGACCATTTCAGACACCAATCTGCATGGTCTTCACATGATCTGACCAAGATTATGTCTGGACTTTAAAAGAGACTGTGACCTCTGAGTTTGTTTCGGCCTTTCTTCTCAGAGTAGTCAGATAGGAAACGCCGACCTCATCTAGTTTAAAAAATATGATTGACATGTAAAAGTGTTTGTACAAACCTACTTACAGAAAATAAATCATTTATCATTTATCATTTAACCTGCAGGGTAATTGCGTAACACACTATCATTAGCAATGGGTTTCATTTTGACAGTTCCACAACATTCATTGCGTTATTTACGTTGTTGAGCAGACACATTTTTCGAACATATGGAGCAATGGATTAGCAATATGCTTCAAAATTATTCAAATTGAGAGTAATAATGTTTTACGCAATTAGGGTTCCGTATGGACAAAGGTCTCTCTATTACTTCCAGCTTTTTGAATCCAGGGCAGTGTGCCATACTTAATCTATATCTTTATCTGTGCATATTAAAAAACTGAAGTGTTCACGCACGATGTTCCATTTGAAGGACTAAGTGCGGAAACCAAACCAATAACATAGAACAAATATCGATGTTTTGTCAAGTCGTAAAAACCGTGTGAAGCAGAAGCAGGGGCGGGTCGCTAGTTTGCTTACAAAAAACAAATATCATCAATATTCTCTTACCGACACCTATAGGCGCTTCGGACCATTTGATAGTTTTCTTTATATCTATATTTTTGGCCTCTTCCACGAGTACCGATGTTTGATCGCGACCAAGCAGAAATGATGTTTCAGAGTATTTCGCTATCGTTGGCTCAAGAGATTTAGAACTGCTTGTTGGGAATAACTCCTGTGGCTTTCCTGATGAGAGCTACAATAAAGTATAATACTTATTATTTTGTAAAAGTTAATACAATCTGAAGATCAATTTCCGTAGTTAAAAACGTTCAAAATCTAGCCGCTACCTCATCTCAGTGACAATCATTGTCAAAAACATGTCAGAAATGTAGGTAATTTAGAGGTGTTTTTGACAGATTAGAGAGACAGATCACACTGTGAACGTTATTAAAATTACGAGAATTGCCCTTAAGTTTATAGAATTTTTGTAAATCAAACTGAGGCTAAACACATAAATGCATAAACTTGTGCATAACAAAATATCATAACAAATAGATGATATATGTTTTTTACTGTGAGTACATAAATAATAAAATAGAACTGGACTTTGTGGCATTTCTTCAGGGTCTATTATTCCCTGTCATATACTTTTTAATAAAGTAACTGACAATGTTTAAGGAGAAATTAAATTGGTCTTTTATTTAATAGATTACGAAAATTGGAGATTCTTAAAGTAAATACAACTTTATCACCTACATCATACAGCACATATTCGTTTTTGAACTGAAACAAAAACACGATTACTGTAAGTTTTCATTCAAGAAAAGTATATTCAAAAGTGTCAATTGTAGCCACTTTTCGAGATATTAAACGTGTTAGTTTATGATGAAATCTGAAATATTTATATTTTCTTTTAGACCTAGTAAATTAAGACATTTATGTTCTAAATCATGGTTTAAATATTTTTTTGATAACTTATATGTTTATTTTACTATGAATTATTTAGTATTGCTAGAGCGGCGCGCTGAGCGGTGGCGTGAATCCGCGCCGATTATATAGCAATACTAAATAATTCATAGTAAAATAAACATATAAGTTATTAAAAAAATATTTAAACCATGATTTAGAACATAAATGTCTTAATTTACTAGGTCTAAAAGAAAATATAAATATTTCAGATTTCATCATAAACTAACACGTTTAATATCTCGAAA
This sequence comes from Eremobia ochroleuca, assembly GCA_949629135.1. Lineage (NCBI taxonomy): Eukaryota > Metazoa > Arthropoda > Insecta > Lepidoptera > Noctuidae > Eremobia > Eremobia ochroleuca. The sequence continues at coordinate 11,034,527 of OX451398.1, forward strand.
AATGGTTACAATTGACACTTTTGAATATACTTTTCTTGAATGAAAACTTACAGTAATCGTGTTTTTTTTTCAGCCATGCACTAATAAATGTTATTATTTTTTATAAAGTAATGTTGTTATAAGTTTGTCGTATACGGTTTTACTAATATCTCGCATCTGCTTAGACCGTCGATCGCTAGTTTGAAAAAAGGCTTGCATAAAAACGGTTCTGATGAGAAAACTATACGAAAAATTGAAAATGTTTTTCAGCCATGCACTAGATTATAAAATTCCCAATAATATGACGTCAATATCTCATCTATAAATTAAACGCATTATGGTTTTATTGTCCGTCGGAAATCATCAATTTTGAATCTCCAACATGGCTCTAAGGGATAAACCCTCTTAAGTTTATAGAATTTTTGTAAATCAAACTGAGGCTAAACACATAAATGCATAAACTTGTGCATAACAAAATATCATAACAAATAGATGATATATGTTTTTTACTGTGAGTACATAAATAATAAAATAGAACTGGACTTTGTGGCATTTCTTCAGGGTCTATTATTCCCTGTCATATACTTTTTAATAAAGTAACTGACAATGTTTAAGGAGAAATTAAATTGGTCTTTTATTTAATAGATTACGAAAATTGGAGTTTCTTAAAGTAAATACAACTTTATCACCTACATCATACAGCACATATTCGTTTTTGAACCCCACACACACATATTGTTGGCCCCACGACATGACCTTCGGAACATCAGGGATTGTGAAGTCAAACAAGTGTTGTTTAAATTCTCCATTCTTTCCATAATACAATTGTAGTTTTCTCCTCACAGCAACACACAGACGGACAACAGAATTGGATTCTCCAGTCATTGATGTTGTGGGCTGTGAAAATATAAAATCTTTATCAGCTAAGATAAAATAAAAAGATTGCCTGAGAGAAAAATTAAATGCAAAATCTAGAGCCATTCATGTTCACAAATGGTTGATTATAGTAACATTATTTAATCTTATTATTTTAATTTTAACAAACACTGCAAATTTTTCAATTGCAGATCGGAGTCTGGACTTGTACCCGGTTGATAACAATAGGCTCACCCCTTATTACATGGGACTTAAACAAAACTTGCGAAACATGAGTTTACTATACGTACACCTCTGCTCAATCTTTTAGGGAAACAAGGCGTGATGTTATGTAATTTTTCAATTGGAGTGAAGATAGGCTATAATGTTCAACTGAAACATAAAGAAAAGCTGTAAAACTTAAATTAGTTAAAAAAGGATCTCTCCATCTGGATCCATCAGGAAGGAGGTCTCTGCATTACCCTGGGTTGACTGGTAGAAAATGCCTCAGGCATTAAGTCTGCCTTTGTACAGTATTTTTTTTTTATTGTGCATAAAGTTTAATAAATAAGGCCAATAAGATCTAAATATAACACTTACCGTGTTATCTAATGCAAACAGGGAAGCACCTTTTGTTTGTTCAAAAGTCTTCACCAAAGGAAAATTAACACCATTTATATTGTATGTAGACAGGACACTATCAGTTAGGCACAGCAACAAGTTATTTTCTGTAATAATAAGAGATTTAATTAACTATTTAATATTGATATCATTTAAATCACAAAGCTGACTTCCCACTGTGTATTTAATCAGCATAATCGGAGAATCTTCATGTCCTAGAACCAAAAATTTGAAGATGTGTGTGTGTGACATCTACCAACCTGCACACTGGGCATGTGTGGTGGATTAAGGCTCACTCCCTCTCAACAAGAGGAGGCCTGCATCCCAGCAGTGGGTGATTATGCTAATCGGAGAATCATTGACTCTTTAGGCACAGGAACTTACACCTAGTTTAGGAATCAGAGTATTTAAATATTGACCTTTGTATTAAGCCTTTTATGTTTCTAGTCATAAGAGGCTTTTGTGAAGTAAATATTTTTTTTTTTTAAAGTAATCTTGAAACAATAAAATCCTATATGAATTTTAATGATATTTTCATATTTATCAGCAATATTCGGAAGATAATGTTGAAGTAGGGCATTTAGATTAATACCAAAACACCTGAGGGGCAAGTCTCATAATCTTAAGAACATTCACAGTCTCAATCTGTCAAAAATACCTCTAATTCCCTACATATTTGACAAGTTTTTGACATTTGTTTGGCACCGAGATGAGACTGCCGCTGGGTGAAGAGACAAGACTTTTTTTATATGAAAAATATATATACATATACATTACCTGGTATAACTTCAATTTGTTGTATAGGTTTCTTACTAAAATTTTTACAATATCTGAGAAGCTGCAACTCATATTTCTGATTTCCATTTGTTTGAGATACTGAGTACATCAACAGATGACCTTGCCTGGTTCCCAGTAACAAGTTGTTTTCTAAAATGAAATAAAAACTGAATAGCTTAACACAATAAGAGAATAATATTTAGTCTATGATTTCTGCATAGGTTTTTCAAACTAGAACATTTTCCTTCTAAGGTCAGAACCCTAAAAATGGTATAGCTGGTAGCTAATCTTCACCAACAAAGCTATAATTACTGGCAAGCAATAATTTATTACATATACAGAAATTAATCATTAAAGAACACCGGTGTTGTGGCTTTTTAACAAAATAGACGCTGATCTGTCTGCATCAAAACGATGAGGTGTATCTTTACATAACAATTAATGTTAGATAATATTGTTAACTAATGTTTTAACAGATCTGTTTCAGTGTGACTCATTTTGTCTTGATTTTATATCATAGGGTTTGTTCCCAAAAACTGTTTTACTTACCATATGCAGCTATAGCCTCTATTTGTACGGTTGCATTGAGCAAGTGAGATATCTCGTACGCTTCGTGCATTGTGAATAAAATTTAAGATAAATACTCCTCCTCAAAATAAATTATAATGATAAACTATACACCCATATCACTTTAATTTGAGAAGAAAGTCGTGTTTTATGCCCTTCTTTATGGTATGCAACAACTATAAAGCAGGTACAATAATGAATCTATTATTTAACGAATAGCAATATGCATTGTTTTAATAACATTAGATATTATCTTGGTTTTACTGAATCTCACAATTCGCACCGTCAAGTCAACACAGTCAGTGACAGACGTAAATTAATTTCAGTAATGTGACATTTGTAGTGAAGTGGTCGTGGTCTGTGGTCGCGATAGCGACACTATTTATATGAATCGATTTTTTAGGTATAGACCTATTCAACTAATCAATTAAAAAAGCATATTTCACCACTTTCATTTAGGATAACTAAGTCAAGCCTTTAGTATATCCCTGTCGTACACACGACGATACATCAGGCTATAACATGTCCAGTCTTAGCTGACCTCGCAATGTATAGGCCTTGCCGGCTCCACACGCTTGCAAAACCTTCTAAAATTCAAACGTTTGGACAGGGCGTTTGGCT
>OX451398.1:11038146-11099504 GCA_949629135.1 Eremobia ochroleuca
AAAAAAGAGTTACCTCTAAAAGAAATTTTGCATGTAATTTGGAGCACTTTGATTTCACCTAGTTTTAGGCGTTATAGTTTAGTTTATCTTTCATTAAAATTTAGTACTTCGTTGGAACCTCCACATATGTTTTTCTTAGATTTTTTAGATAAGCCAAAAATAAGTTACACCTACAAGAAGTTTTGCATATTAATAATGTTTATTTTTGTACAAAGAAAATGACCGAAAATAAATCATAACACACATAAATATTCATTGATATTTTTTTGCATATAAATAACAGTGTGCATACATTTTGTTTCTACTTATTGTGATTCTACTTCACAGGTCAAAAAAAAAACATGTTTAGTTTCGTTTTAAAGTAAAGTACTGGCTTAAAAAAACCGGGCAAGTGCGAGTTGAACTCACACACGAAGGGTTCCATACCACCGTAAAATAATAATTACATTAATTAATTATTATTAATTTATTACTTAATTTTATTATTTTTTATACCTACAACGTGTAACGTTAAATGCGCAAAACCTCAGACACCCCAACTGATTTTTAATTCAATTGACCTTGTAGATGTTAGGTGGTGGTTGGTGGTGAGAAGAGAAGGAAAAATACGAAAACTTGGCAAACTAGAACCAACTAGAACGGAATGCGCGGGAGCGCATTTTATGCGTGGCGTCGTCGCGTGATTTTTTGACACTGTTCGATTAATTGCAATGGCGCTGGCGGCCGCAGCGGTAGGCGGGGGTGAAGGCGTCGCGCATCAACCAATTAGAGCGCCCGTGTGCAGTCCGTTCTTGTTGGCCTTCGATTTAATTTTAAAAATAAAAAATACAATTGTAATGTGAAACATACTTAAGGTAAAGTAATTAAAATATTAGTAGGTTTAAAGGACCGGGCGGACCGCGACACTGTCGTCAACAGACCTATTTCAGAGAGAAAATAAGTCTGGAGGTGAGGTTCCCACGACGTACAAAATTTTAATGAAAGATAAACTAATTATAACGCCTACAACTAGGTGAAATCAAAGTGATCCCAATTACATGCAAAATTTCTTTTAGGGATAACTCTGTTTTGGCTTATCGAAAAAATATAAGAAAAACATATGTTGAGGTACCAATCAGGTACTAAATTTTAACGAATAGATGAACTAGTTATAACGCCTACAACTAGGTGCAACCGACTTGGTCCAGCCATTCTGAAGTCAGAATGGCTGGCCACTTTCCTCGTAATAGATTTCCCTCTTTAGCGAGGTACAAATTATTTGATGTCTGGTACCAAATAGTACCAAATAGGTACTAAAACTTGGTATTGCTCAAACCTCCAAAATCTCTCTTGGTCCAGTCATCCTGATGCAGACAACCTGTCCGTGTCGGGGTGCCCAAGAGATTTGATCATTTTTTCATTTAAATTATAAATTGATGTATTAAATTGGTAACGAATACTATTAATTTAATATCTGAACGAAATAAAATGTTACTACTGTATTGGTGACAAAATATCAAATAAAAAGGAGTCGCAGTCAGGGATCGATAATCGATTTATTTGGTGACAGATCTACCATTCTGAGCACAGAGCTATTATTTAAGTAACAAAACTGTTATTATAAGAACGAAGTTTATATTCATGTAATGCAATATAATTTTATTGGTTATCGATCTCTTATTTTACACATATATTAACATTAATTTGATAATTCATACCTGGGAACAATTTTTGTTTATCTGAGAACGAAAATATTTCGTGGCGATAGATCTATTTATTAGGTGATGACAAATATAAATTTTGGTGATAGAAAATATAGTTCCCATTATTTTTTATGTGATTTCCCTGACTACCGCAGCAGCAGTGAATCGGGACAAAACTTTAAAAGGGATTTTATAATTGAAATAATTTTGTTTGTTGCTAAAAACCACCTGTGTTTAGTGTAATAATTAACGATTAAGGGCCGCTTGTTTCAAATGGTTGGTTAAACGTACGTAATTTTGTAATTTTAATAATTACAATTACAAAATTATGGCTTTGAAATTATTTGAAACAGCGCTTTTTTTGGTTTGACGATAGCGCCATTTTTGACGTAGACGCGTGCGTCAAGTGGACGTGAAAAAACCCGTGTCCTTATAGGCAAAACTATATTATTTCAACATTAGGTCCATTATAAAAGTTTTTTGATCACCCTGTTACATAGTACCAACATATTTCTTTTTCTAATTAATTTGAATACATTATAATAAAAGAACTCAATTTTCTTTATAATTTAGTTGGAATCCCATTAACTAGTCTGATAGTGGTAATGCTACTTTACCGATTGGCATCCTTATGTGTATGAGATTACTCATGTAATTCAATTTGCCTGGCCTTTTTCCAACTATGTTGCGGTCGGCTTCCCGTCTAACCGCTTATATGATGCAGCTTAATACCAGTATTTTACATAGAGCGACTGCATATCTGACCTACACAAACCAGTTACTGCAGTTACTGGATAACAATACAATTAACAACTTTAAATCAAGGAGATTTCAAGACAAATGGTAATTAAAACAACTAACTTAGTCAAAAATTATAATCTTTATCATTTATGATTTTTTTTTTTTATGATTTGTTCTCTTCTTTCAACATTTCCTCTATTATCTTTTGTCTTTCTGCTGCTTGCCTCATTTTTGTAAGAACTAGAGATTCGTAATCTCTATCTGAGATCACTGATGGACCAGTAACATCCTTCTTGGTTGTTAATACTGGTCTTTCATTTACCCATTTTAATTCTAAAGGGTTATCTGGCAAACCTGGAAATTAAATAGAATAAAGTTAATAAAAGCACAGACTTTAAATTGTACTGTACTTAGGGGGCGTCCATTAATTACGTGAGATGTTCAAGGGGGGGAGGGGTCGAGCCGAAACTCACCTAATCTTACTTTAGGGGGAGGGGGGTCTCGGCAAATATCAGGTAGTTTGTTTCCGTATTACGGAAAAACCTGATATTTGCCGAAACTCCAAATCCAACACATTTACACTATATACAGGCATTTTGAAAAATCTCACATGATATTGGGGTATGGGGGAGGGGATTGAGCCAAATCTCACGACATCTCACCAGGGGGGAGGGGGGGGGGGGGGGGGGGGCAGATAATTTCTAAATACGCCTCACGTAATTAACCTTTTGAATGTCTTAAGTTACACAGTTCGACATAAGCAATTGTCTTTCTATTGTGTCTCTAATTACGGCATTCGATGAGTTAATGTTAAAATAATTGCTATAAAAACTAACATACACCAAACCATATGACGTGTAAGTTAACGACGGTGTTTTTTATGTGGTTAGCAGAAAAAAGGTGACACCGTTGACAGAACTGGGTTTTCGGAGCATTTAAGGGGTTAACCCTTAAATGCATAATGTTGCCATATAGCAACAAAGTACGTTATTTAATTTTTTTAAGAATGTGATAGCTGTGAGTGTCTGAATGCACCTCTTTATGTCAAAACAATATACAACGTGTCCCAGAAATCAACGTCAAGCCGAAAACGGGCAATAGGCCAAGTCGTGACAGCTATTAGAAAAATATAAAAAAAAATCTTGGTCATGTACTTTTCGAATTATAAGCATTCAAAAATAAATCTCAAAAAGTGACACCCTGTGATGATTTTTCAAGTCCTGTGACTACATTATTAACATTTCGGTAGTTTTTTTCTCTGTGATCTAACCATGAATAACCCTTCTGTAAATTACAGTTAAAAGTTAAAACGTAACTGCCTCAGTTTTAAATTAAATGTTAGATTTTTGCCCAATATTGAATTCAAAATAATGACATCACCCAACTTTAACCGACTGTACTGAAAAAAAAATCTACTACACTATTTTGGCAAGTAACTTTAAAAGATGGCGCGTTTAGTCAGGATTCCAAAATAGTATAACACATACTAATTGCTACTTCTTAATTGAGGAAAAAAAGTACATTGTTGGTTTTAGGTGCATTTGAAATAAAATTCAGTCGTTGGATTTCTTTTATTATAATTTTTATTAAATCAGATTTACGAAGTTTTATAACAAATGTTCAAACTGTTTTCCTTCAGCTGCAATGCAAGTTCTACATCTCTTTAAAAATGATCGCGTAATAAGACGGGCGTATCTTCTTGAGTTGATGTATTCAGCGGCTTCTGCAATTCTTTGGCGCAGCTCGTCTAAATCTTGAATTGGTTTAGAGTACACTTTATCCTTTATCGTACCCCAGTAAAAAAAATCTATGGGGTTTAAATCGGGTGAACGGGCAGGCCACGAAATTGTACCACCCCGCCCAATCCACCTATCGGGGTATTCTCGATTGAGAAACTCTCGTACAGTGAGAGCATAATGCGCTGGGCAGCCATCTTGTTGATACCACATGCTGCCGTAAATGTTCAGTGGCACTTCTTCCAATAATTCTGGTAATTGGTTCTGTAAGAAGTTCAAATAACCCTGGGCATTTAAATTCTCCGGCAGCTCGATTGGACCAATAACTTTACCATTCAAAATTCCCGTCCACATATTTACTTTAAACTGGTACTGAGATCTATCTTCCCGCATCAAATTTGGATTTTCCACGTGCCATTCGTGCAAATTGTGGAGGTTCATGTAACCGTCCTTTTTAAATGTTGATTCATCGGACCATAGAATTTTTTCAAAGAATCGCGGGTCCTCTCGGTGCCTCTGCAACATCGTTCGACAAAATCGTACTCTCTCTGGGTAGTCTCGGGGTAGCAGACTTTGTACTCGTCGTACATGGTATGGGTGAAACTCGTTCTTTTTTAAAATACGATGTGCAGTACTTTTGGGGACTCCTATGCTCTGTTCAATTCCACGTACTGAGATACTTCTGTCTTCTTCAACTGCTTGCAAGACTTCGGCTTCGTAGGGCATAACGGGTCTTCCCTCGCTAACCATTTGGCTAGGAAATCGACCCTCTGATAATGACCGATGCACATTAATAAATACTCGATGATCGGGATGACGCTCAGCATTCGGGTATCTCTCACGATACACTCTTGCTGCGGCATTGGCGTTGCATAAGCATTCTCCATAAATGAGATGCATGTTGGCGTATTCCTGTGCGGTGTATCGAGATGGCATGATAAAACACTACACAAACACGGGGTTGCGATTAAAACAAGTCCGGGGTTGTCAGAAACGGTGCAGATAAATCCAAATTACAATGCAAATCAAGTCCAATAAACAAAGCCACAGTTGTAAGTACGAAGTCAATACGAATACAAAAAGATGTGCAGTCAACGAAAGAGCGTAACGTACTGCAGTATTGCACAATTTGCTGACGCATCCCTGTTTAGCCAGAGTAGCGTCTCTATCTGTTTCACTCACACATATGAAATGATGTGTCAATCCGTCTCCCTCTTAGTTAGATAAAAGTAGCGTCACTATCTATCTCGCTCCCACTTGTCAAAGTAGCGTCACCTCACATTAGCTAAAATGAATCTTTCTCGCTCACACTAGTCAAAATAACGTCACTCTTCGTCTCAATCGAACTTTTATGAAATACGGCTTCATAAAAAAAAAATGTTTTTTCTCAATTAAGAAGTAGCAATTAGTATGTGTTATACCATTTTGGAATCCTGACTAAACGCGCCATCTTTTAAAGTTACTTGCCAAAATAGTGTAGTAGATTTTTTTTTCAGTACAGTCGGTTAAAGTTGGGTGATGTCATTATTTTGAATTCAATATTGGGCAAAAATCTAACATTTAATTTAGAACTGAGGCAGTTACGTTTTACTTTTAACTGTAATTTACAGAAGGGTTATTCATGGTTACATCACAGAGAAAAAAACTACCGAAATGTTAATAATGTAGTCACAGGACTTGAAAAACCATCACAGGGTGTCACTTTTTGAGATTTATTTTTGAATGCTTATAATTCGAAAAGTACATGACCAAGATTTTTTTTTATATTTTTCTAATAGCTGTCACGACTTGGCCTATTGCCCGTTTTCGGCTTGACGTTGATTTCTGGGACACGTTGTATATACTCTATGAATATTAATATTTATTATATATATTTTTTCTAAATTCTATAGAGACCTATACAATAGCATTTTTTGCAATATGATACAATAAATCATGCTTTAAGGGTTATAGGATGCCCCCTTATACAAAAATGTAAACAATGCAAAAGGAGTATGTAATACGGGCTGTGCATATTTTGCATATGTAAGTATCGGGCCAAGTGGCATTCTGTATCTTCTGCCTGCCCCATGGGAAGGTGTGAGTTTATGTATGCAAAAAGTTGAAGATTTAAAAAACAACAATTCCACTTACAGTTTTACACAAAAAATAATAAAGATAACTATTTACCTTTCTCAAGTTCTAGAGCCAGTTCTGATGCTTCTTTGCTTGCAAATTCCACCAATGCGCTCCCTTTTTTCTTTGGCGATAAAATTAGTGCTACAATATCGCCATACTTCTTCAAGAATCTTCTTAGAGTAGCTTCATCATAACCACCATTGCTTGCATCATTCTTGTCTGCTTTCCATTTTATCTTGATTCTATTGAGACTGGAATCCCACACAGGCTGAGTCATGGAACCCATAGTTTTTTGTATTTCCTCTTTCATTCTTTTCTGTTCTTCTATTAATAGCCTGTTGCCTTCTCTCTGTAATCTCTCGATCTCTGCAGCTAGTTTTTGTTCATCTGTGAGGTTAGAAGCGCCCGACTCGGCTTCTCTTTCCCGCCTTTCCAAATCCTCCTTCAGTTTTTGCCTCTTACTATCTAACTCCTGATGCCGAAGTTTGGCTGCAGCCTTAGCTTTAAGTACTTTGTCATATGCGGCCCTAGCAGAAACATCTGTTAATATTTCTAACGCTTGCGATAATTCGTGGAAAGTCTCGGCAGCTTTGGGATCGTCAGGATTTTTATCAGGATGGCATTTCAATGCTTTCTTTCGGTAAGCTTTTTTGATCTGAAAACATAATAATCAGTATTAAAACTCAAAAGAGAGTTTTATATCCATACCTTCTCTCGTAGAAGGTATGGATATAAAAGTAATTGATATTACGAAAAAGATAATCGGTATGTTCGGAATCTAAATACCTCTGATTCTGTAGCAGTTATTGGAACGTCGAGCACGGCGTATAAGTCAACATCTTCGACTTTTTTGGGTGCCATGTCGGAAGAACTTTCTATACTTCAGTTTATTGCACACTTATCAATTATAATTTATTTATTGTTTAAGAGTATTGGAGTAAAATGAATAAAACCTAGGTTTCACACTTCAACAACAGTATGACATTTGTCGAAAAGTCACAACAATAAAATGACATTGACAATCATCTGACGCTGACACCGTATTATAGAGTAACTATAATATAACTATATTATACCGTCATTCGAGCGAGAGTAACTCTGTCTGTCTGTCTGTTACATTTTCACACCTAAACCACTGAATGGATTTCGAGAAAAGGCAAGCAGATGGTATCCTGGTGAAGGACATAGAATTATGTATTCTCTTTATTATGTACACCATAAAAATTAAAGATATACGGTGACACAATGGGCGGACTTATCTCTAGAAGTAATCTTGGGAGAAGGACGACTGAGGGGAAACTGACACGAACTCGTTAGGACATAGCATACTTTTCGTCACAGACATCGGAAATGTTCCTAATTTATGACATCCACACAGGAATAGCCAGTACCTATATCCTAAGCAATGCGATGAAATTTTGGTATGCAGGAATTTTGGATACTAGTTTTTTGGTTCTTATCGACGGGTTCCGGGCTATTTGTATTAACCGACATTTTTGAAACTTTACACCAGAGCAGTTTAAAGTTTCGATTTTTAGAAAAAAAATAATAACTTTAGCAAATCGCATTATTTTTTTAAAAAGAAAGATATTACTGTTTTTATAACATATTCCCCATAATCAGATTATTTTTTTTTTCTAATATTCCTATTTTTAACGAAGATAAATGTCGCTTAATACAAAATGACCCATATTTTACTTTTTTTTGTTCCAGGCTAAATGACTTAACCGCCTATGATTATTGTTTCTTATTCGAGGCTAAATGACTAAACCGCCTAGGTTTATTATTTCTTGTTCCAAGCTAAATGACTTAACCGCCTAGGTTTATTATTTCTTGTTCCAAGCTAAATGACTTAACCGCCTAGGCATGCAAATAATGGCTCCAAGCTAAGTGCTTTAATCAAAGAGTTGGTCATATTTCAAACCTAAGCTAATTGATTTAAATACCATGTCTTAGACTTATTAATGTATGGCTAATTAGTTTATGCGACTGATTTTTTTTAAATAAATTGTTTGTAATCATACTTGAATAATGAAGTTTGCAGAAATTGGCGGTTAAAACATTGATAAATTAAAAGGTACATACATAGGGTGTACCTACCTATCTTGTTAATAATTATGAAATGAGAAATAAAACACACATTATAAATTATTTAAAGATAAGTTTTTTTATTTAAAATGACAATCACCTAGGAACAGCAGTAACTTCTTAGCTTACCAAGGTAACAACTAAAGTTTTTATCCCAATTGTATAGGAATCAGAAGTTATTCAGTTACAAAAAAAGGTTTATCTATAAAATAATTTCTTTTAAAAATGATCAGTTGATCACATAAAAAATTAAAATATTTACGAGCGTTTGTTTGGTTTTCATTTCTTTACTTATTTTCTTCTATATTTTTTTCTAACTTTCTCAGTAATCAAAATCAAAAACATCTCTCGTTAAAAAAAAGATTAAGCTTGCGCGGTTTATCGCGATGGCGCCAAAATCATTGTTTTAACCAACGTCATAATAGTCAATCCATATAAAATTTTGATTGTATTAATGTGTATATTATTCTTATTCCGTTTAAGATAAACTGTTAGAAGTACTAGAACTTTACTTTTGTTATAACTGAAACGACACTGCAAATCAAATATTGAATAAAAAAAATAGGTTTAACCATAATCTTTAAATGTTCACTGTTGAAATACTAAATAGTTCATGCGACCGACATATCATTATCTACTGCAAGCTAAATGGTTGAAATGATAACATCTAACATTTCATGTACAGAGCTAAATGTATGGATCGACACTGGGTATGAATTTGACAAAGAGGCTAAATGTATTAAACGACATTCTTGTATATTTACAAGGTAAAGCTAATTGTATTAAGCGACACTGGATAAGAATTTAACAAAGAGGCTAATTGTATGAAGCGACATTTCTATATATTTATAAAGGCAGGCTAAATGCTTTAACGTACGTTGCCTGTAAATTGTTGCTCCAGGAAAAAAAGTTTAAACGACTGCCTGGTATTTGGTAGTGAGCTTAAGTACACAGTTCCTAAATTTGTCAATATTTTGTGTCGCTTCATACATCGCAGTCCAAAATGGGCCCAAAAATGCGGTTGTATGAAGCGACAAAAAAGTGCTCCGATCGTCACCAAACCCAGCTCAAATGACGCAGAAAAATTCGCTGATTCCAAATATGTATAAAAGTCTATATCGCTCAGAGTGTCGCTTAACCTTAAATGCATAATGTTGCCAAATGGCAACAAAGCACGTCATTTAATTTTTTTAAGAATGTGATAGCTGTGAGTTTCTGAACGCACCTCTTTTTGTCAAAACAATATATAAGGTCCCATTAAAATAGGTGGACAAACTTTTACAAATCATTCAGACCACCAAAATAAGGACAATGGTAAAAAAAAAAATAAGAAAAATGCATTAGATACTTTAAAAAAAAAAAAAATCTGTTAGCGAAAATGCACTAAACATTTTGGTTACCCAATGCATAAACACATCCATGTCTGCTATCTCATAAATTCTGATTCTACGAAATAATGGTCCAGGCGCACGTGGCCATGTCACCACCCGCCGGTTTCATTGTTCAACTCATGCCATCTCACTCTAACATAGCCCTTCACCGCGGGGATGCCCGGGGCGAAGGGCCGCTGACGTAAAATATGACAAATTGACAATGAAGCCATTTCAGTTTTCGTCGCGCAACCGAGCCAACAGAACATGTTACATGAAAGTCTGCGTGTGTGTTGTTACGTAGTTATCACAATCGACAACAATGCCTTATTACGCGTACAGCAACCAAGAATACTTGGAAATGGTCCTGTGTTATCGTGAGTGCAACGAAAGCTTACGACAAGCCCAAATCCTTTATCAAGAAAGATTTGGAAGGCGGCCGAGCCTCACCATAATCCTGAGAGCAGTACAGCGCCATCGTGAATGTGGCACCTTCATGCCACCAGCGGTTGACGCAGGAAGACCGCGCTATCCGGTGCGCCTTGAAGAAGACGTTTTAGATTTCTTTAGAATACACCCCACGGCGAGCACTGCCGATGCCGGTCGTATATTCAACGTCAGCGATTTTTACGTGTGGAAGAAGCTCCTTCGTGATAAAGGCCACCACCCATATCATTGCACTCGTGTGCAAGAACTGAACAAATTAACATTTTGTAGGTGGCTACTGCAACAACCCCAACGTCACATTCTCTGGACTGATGAATGTACTTTTACACGTGTTGGGTTATTTAACATACATAATTCCCATTACTGGACAACTATTAACCCAAATAAAGTGAGACCGGATTATTACCAAACACGGTTTAGTGTAAATGTGTGGGTAGGAGTGCTAGACAATAAAGTTTTAGGGCCTGTTTCTTAACCGTTTAAACAATAATACGTACATAGACTTGTTACGTAACGATGTTGAAACAATGTTAGAAGATGTACCCCTGGTAGTCTGGCGTGACCTCTACTTCCAGCATGATGGCGCGCCAGCACACTTCGCTGGAAACGTAAGAGACTATCTCAATTCTCGGTTCGGAGACCGGTGGATTGGTCGGGGTGGTCCTGTCCCGTGGCCTGCTAGGAGCCTGGACTTGACTCCGCTTGATTTTTATTTCTGGGGTCGTGCTAAAGATTTATTGTACGGTGAAAATGGACACTTAATAGCCAGCGTGAATGAGCTATGTACGCGAATCACCCTCGCATTTGAAACAATAAAAAGTGAAAGTGACACTCTTTTAATGGTGCAAAGAAATTAAACGCGCTCGCAAGTGCATCGCTCAAAACGGTAGGCACGTTCAACAATGAATGTAATTACGTACCTATCCACCTATCGTCGTAGAGTAAGTAGTATTTATATTAATTATTGTAAATAGGGCTGATTCTAATTTTTAACCATGACTGATTCAGTGTTTTACTGTTATCGAACTTTAAATAAATAAAAAAGATTCATTGTATCCACTGCGCGCTTGTTTGTTTACAACTTTCTGCATTTGCTTTAATACTTTGATAACAGTTCAGTACGCAATTAGACAGTCCAAAGCCTGGTAAAGTGTGATGGGAAATTAGAATCTTTTCTTTTCGTACCTAGACGGTTCATAATCATGTGTTCAAGGAAAGTTTATTCACCCCCAATATTAGCCTGTTTTCAAATTGCGCGTCTTAGGTTATTTATTTTCGACTTTATTTTAAGGCTCACAATGTTGATTTTTGTTTGACACCTCGCCATATGTGTCGGCCCTAACAGTACTGGCCGCCCGAGTGCAAGTACTTACCCATAAGGATGGGTTTATTCTAGAGTGCCGGCTGTGGTGCCGAACAATTTATTATTTTCGATCAAAATAAAATCACTTTAATCATTGTTTTTTTTGCTTGGATATCTTTGGTTAGACGTACTGAACGCTGTATTAAAATTTGTCCAACTATTTTAATGGGACCTTATATATACTCTATGAATATTAATATTATTGTATAATTATTATATATTTATTATCTAAATTCTATAGAAAAATACCTATACAATAGCATTTTTTGCAATACGATAAAATAAATCATGCATTTAAGGGTTAATACAATTAGCCCGGAACCCGTCGTTATGATTTTGAGGTAGAGATGTGCATACTTTCTATGTTTTCAAAACCTTAATATTAGTAGATTTCAAAATTGAAAACCATAGATTATATATTTTTCAATTGTTCTTATATAATCTGTTTTATAACCTCTTTTAGTCCGTTTCAGCTGACAGTTGTTATTTTGTTATTATTTAACGGAGTTTTAATATATAAGAATCCTGACAAAATACTTTTATAAAAGTACCTAAGAGAGAGCTTTTAATATGTTTTCAAATTGTTTAAGTAAGTATTGGTTTGAATTTTTTTTTTCTTCAGTAGTACTTAAACTTCGCCTGTCTAAATTATGTATCTTTATAAAATTTATACAAATCCGTGTTTTCCAGAACACCGGGCTCTTATTCGTACTGTGACTTTAGTACGATATAATTCCACTGCCACAGAACCTGTCGCATCGCCTGCACCGGCTGTATCTGAAGGTAAATATTACTTTATTTTACTAACCTATGCATAAGCATATATCTAATTATCACTACATAGTATAAAACAAAGTCGCTTCCCTGTCTGTCTGTCCCTATATATGCTTAGATCTTTAAAACTACGCAATGGATTTTGATGGGGTTTTTTTAATAGATAGAGTGATTTAAGAGGAAGGTTTATATCTATAATACATGCATAATATAGTAGAGCAACACTGATAATTTTAGAGGTTTCTAATGTGATGTCGTAAATAAACACATTTTTTTGCGCTTACATTGTAAACGCTGGCTGAACCGGTCGAGATAGATCAAAATAATGTACTACAGTATTGTACACCTTAAAAAGGTCTACAAAAAAGTCCGCGATGGTATATGTCTATCTCTTAGGGATAACCCACAATAACCATTTTTTATCCTATACTTTTTACGAGAAATAATGGCTCTAAAATTATCAGTGTTTCTCCATTGCACCCGTGCGAAGCCGGGGCGGGTCGCTAGTTATCTATAAGTCATATATCTAATAAGTCTACTAACATAGTTTTAAGCATTTGTGTATACTAACATTATGTGGGCCATGTTGTCTGAATATTAAACATTTTTATTTTTTATTATTTTTTATAAGGGTCTTCTTTGAATCACATACTCAGTCCATATTCAGTTAATATATTGTTGCCAGCTGTAGCATAAATGTATAGGAACGGGATAGTATACATATACATTTTACATAATTTTGTCTATCCCTGCATCAGAGTTGTAAAGATTAAAGCAAGGATGGCCTGCATTAGTTGGCTATCCAAATTGATAATGTGTCCGTAGGTATGCTTGCGTAAAGTTTTCTTACATTACAAAAACTTAAAAAATTCGAATGCTGGTTAAATCACTGTAATGAGTAAACTGACCAGCTATTTGAAGTCTCTATGAAAGCCCTAAAGCAGAGATGGGGAAACTTTTTCCTTTGCGTGCCAATATTTACTAACAAAATATATGGCGGGCCAAGTTGTTGCATTTTGGATACATTATTTAATGAAATAAAAATATTGATATGAATTTTATGAATCACTAATTTATTGTACAATATTACATTATATAAATTTCAACACTTCGCAGGCCGGAGATGGCCCGCGGGCTGTAGTTTCCCCATCCCTGCCCTAAAGTAAAACACTCACACAATATGCAGTATTTTCACTGAGTTAGGTAACTCATGCTTGATTTCATTCTATTTTCAGAACAAGTGGCCAAGAAACAGATTCTGGAGCATCCAGATTATTTTAGTGTCCATAACTTATTTACAGTCAAAGATTTATTTGATGCAAGAGTTCATTATGGACACAAGGAGGGTTCGCTAAATGATTACATGAGACCATACATTTATGGATCCAGACTTGGTCATTTAATATTTGATTTAGACATTACTGCAGAACACTTACGGAAAGCACTCAACTTTACAGCACACATTGCATACAGAGGAGGGATCATTTGTTTCTTTAACAGAAATTCCCTGAACTCCCACTTGGTTGAAAGGACTGCACAAGAGTGTGGAGAATATGCACACACAAGATTCTGGAGAGGAGGTATCTTCACTAATGCAAACCAACAATTTGGTGCAGTCACAAGGTTGCCTGATTTATGTATATTTTTAAACACACAGAATAATATTCTAAACCAACATACAGCTGTTAGAGACAGTGCTAAAATGCTGATACCAACTATTGGTGTGGTTGACACTAACTGCAACCCCAACCTGATCACCTACCCAGTCCCAGGCAATGATGACACTCCAGCCGCCATAGAACTATATTGTAAATTATTTAAAGCTGCCATAGGGAGAGGCAAAGAAGAGAGAATGAAATTTTTACAAGAAAACAACTAAAACGGAATGTATATTAGGAGGAAGTGTAATTAAAATAGTCAATAAAAATATAATATTTTATTTCAATATAACTGGTTACTAAAATATGTATCACATATTGGCACATACAAGTGCCTAAAGATAAAATAATTATATGATAATGGTCCCAAAAAGTATTTTATTCATCAATGCATTTCTAAAACGAAGTGAATGCCATTGTTGTTATGAAGTAATATTATTTACATTGATTTCTCAAACTTACGAATATGGGCATTAGGAGTTTGGAAATTTAAAACAACATTAAAAATCATTAGTACCAGAATTAACAATAACAATCAAATAACAAACATATTTTCTTAGGTATTATTACTGATATAACCTTAAAAGCAAGTCAATATTCAACTAAGTTCTAACTTTATATGTATCTGCAAACATAAAATTTTAAAAATGACATTCAATTTGCGATAGTTGACAGAATAACAAAAAATTTTTAGCATGCCATGATTTGTAATTATGTCTAATTTGTTCAGCTTTTATTCTTGTGGAACTTAGTTGTACTTACTATGAAATAAGATAATTAAAGGTATATATATACAGGTATATATACAACATTATTTTTAGTATATTGCAAACCTGAATATAGTTTGTTCAGAATAAGTAACTGAATCGATTCTAATAATTTTTACACCATGTTGTACCTATTTTGTCCCAAAAATATTTAAATAAGCAAACAAGTTGGACACCGAGCGACACTAAGTACATATCCGCAATCATAATTATGCGCTCAGCACTGGTCACAGCCGGTCGGCCGGCGGCTCATGTTAAGTGGTAACCAGCTTTTTGTACGGACAATCAGGTAACATAACAATCTTATAACTTCGTGATTTTGCATGATACAGTTTTGAAATGTTGTACATAGATTCTTTACATAAAAATACTAGACACGTGTTTCGCGTTTTCCATATACTAAAATAATGTTGTACATAAGGTATATACATATATACACGATCACTTCTATACACAGTTCTGGGTGATCTGAACAAAATTCTTACTGTGTTTCGGCCTCAAGATTGATTTCATTGACAACGGCCCAAATGATTACTCTTAGAAGTAAATTTTTAAAAGTAAACACTTGCACGTATCCGGTCAGATTGATTTCTCCATGTAGTCTTTAAGGCCAGAGACGAAATAGATATAAGTCTGTTCATAGTCAACCCAGAAGAACTTTCCTCATCATATGAGGATGAGAATTGTAGTCCACCTCGCGACTCTCCCAGCTGCCAGTGATGCACTTAGAACTGCACAGGTATTGCAGAAGTGGAATGCGGTATTTTCCACAGAAGTCAACGAACTTTATATGCTCCACGCGGTTGTCGAAGAAGACACCTGCAATTAGATTTTGTTTCGTCAGCGCCTTTGACTTACATTAGAGTGTTTTTCGTGTGAAAACGAGCAGCTTCACAATAAACTATAGCTAAATCTTATAAGACAATAAGATTCACACGAAGCTTAAAAACATGTAGTTTTATATAAATGCTGAAGTCATCAGCCACGCTGTACTGGATAGACTTGATTGTGAATGATTTAACGGAAGCCACGCCAAGGCCATTTTGTCTCGATCCAATGATGCCTAAGAGCTGACATCCTGCCATCACTGGCATCCGATCATTTTATTGTTCTAAGAGTTTAAAACTAGATTTCTTCCTAAATAATGTATCTACCTTCTTTTATAATCTATCAACTTGAGACAAAACAACTGGAGCAAAAAAAGGTCTTGTCACTCTCGTTATCATACTGCACGATATCTCTGCCATTCTCGCCCAGTAATGGGAGCGCGAAGATATTAAACGTGCTTTCTCCACGAGCGTATTCTATTGCGAGCACATTCATCTACTTCAAATATTATCGGAATGTGTGCAATAATAATAAAAGCATCGACTGGCCTCGCGTCCGACTCGCATTAATTGGCTTCAGTGGCTGGACGGAGTACCTAAGCTCAAGCCTATTGATTAGCTAGGTACCTAACATTTCACGTAATGTTAAACATTTGATAGGAAATGAGTGCTAGATAATTTGTCCAATTGCAAGCTCCCATGGATAATAATGCGCTTCAACCTCAAGGCCTTGAATTTTTACCTATTCTCTTTGCTGACCGTGACCTACCTATAATAAGGTTGATTTATGAGAATTAAAAGATTTCGGTCTATTATCTACGTATTGGAAAAGTCATAAATTAATTAGGTAAGTGGATACCTATACCTATAGCTTTACGACTTTGTTTCATAATTGATAGTAGTGAATTTTGAATTAGTGTTCAACCGGTCGATTCTGTAAAAATCTCATCGTGAAATCATAAGTGAAGTGAGCACTTAATAGTGTTAATCCCCAGCGAATAACAGCTCACTCCACGCTCACTTTACCCTAGCTTTCACGGTGAGATGGTTACAGAATCGCACGGCTGCAGAGGACTGCAGAGTGATAATTGCGATTTGCACTTAAAATGATAGACTTTTAAAGATTCAATTCTTTTTTACACAGGTACCTACCTACCTGCATTCTGCAAGATGCCTGCTGCAACTATTTTCTAGAAGGGTGTTAAAAATCTTAGATATAGACGTAATTTTTACCTTTGCATTTGGGATTAACACAGCATTGAGCAGCTCCGAGGTATCTCATCAAAGTGAACGGCACTTCGCCTGCCCGAATCGGAATCTCATGGAGTTTGATAGTGCGGCCAGCTAATTCCAACAAAGATGGCGGCTGCAAAGTCATGTCTCTGACAAACCTCACTACTAGCGGGTTGTCGCGGAGACTCAACTGTAAAATAATGTATATTTTAATGTTAGTGTCTATGTAGGTATCTATAGGCATTTGAATTTGTGTTTAAAGGAGTCCTTAACTTCAAGACTTTTAGGCAAGGGAAGCCGTAGGTATGCCTCCGACCGAATTGGGTTGTAGAAATGGACTGGTAAGATGTTCATCATATTCATAACATAAGTGGATTGGGTGGTGGTAGGTACCAGTAATAACTTTGAAGAAAGTGATTTAGATGATTGGCGGATAAGTAGGTACCTAATTGATTATGCTTTTTTTTAATACCTTTTACAATATTCAACAGTTCTATTGTGACAATTATTTTAAGTAAATATTGTATGAGTGTATATAAATAACCAGTGAGTCACCTGTTGTGTAAAATAACAAGATTAAAGATTGTCATTCAGACGACATCGATCGGTGGATATAATACGTTAGGCTGCGTATAAATAGAGTACCTCATCGGATTTATCACATATCTACATACCTACCACGATCTTTAAAACAAAAAACATCTCTACCTACACCTTGTTTTGTTTAAACAATGGTTAGATAGACATCCAGCCTGCAGGCTAGTAGGTACTTAAATAACAGTAGCAGAGATGACACAGGTCTCCAGAGAGATCCGTCTACAGTTAATCGTAAATGCAGCTCTAAGGACATGTCAATAAAGACAATTAAAGATCCCGTAGATGTTAATATAAGTAGTTTCCTACTCACCTCTGTCAAACATCTTAGTTTGATTATTTGCGTAGGCAGAGTCTTCAATCTATTCTTGTGGATCAACAATGAGCGTAGTTGATTCAATCTAGCAATGCTCGCCGGAAGTTGTTCTATTAGATTGTCGCTCAAAACTAATGCTTGGAGCCCAGTCAAGTGTCCAACGGACTCCGGGACTTCGATGAT
The DNA here is from genome assembly GCA_949629135.1 of Eremobia ochroleuca. Classification (NCBI taxonomy): domain Eukaryota; kingdom Metazoa; phylum Arthropoda; class Insecta; order Lepidoptera; family Noctuidae; genus Eremobia; species Eremobia ochroleuca. The sequence continues at coordinate 11,056,044 of OX451398.1, forward strand.
TTGATTACCTCCTAATGATAGAATCTGTAAACTGTTGAAGAAATAATAATAATAATAAATATCTTTATTTCCCGAAAATACAGATAATTGTACATTAAGTTTACAATTTTGAAAATACTATAGAGTACATTACATAAAACATTTGGACGCAGCAGAAATCTGTACACAGTAGAATAAACTCTGTCTCTTAAACTAGGGGTATCCTGTATCTTAAGAGACAGTGCTTCGCAATGGGTTTCCAATTGAAATGTATGAGTGGACCGTGTCGATTTAACTTAAGTAGGGAAAAAAGTTATAAGTTATGAAAAAGAAAAATATAAGTTACTTTAGTTTTTAAATTATGCGTGCAAAGGTAAGTGCGAGGGGGAGGGTGAGTGAATGTGATTATAGGTGTGTTTATGTTTGTGTGTGAGTGTGTATACGTAGGTGATGTGGTGATTGTGTGTAAGAGAGTGATATGTGCGAGTGTGTATGGATCCGAGGATAAGAGTGTTTTTGCAAGCAAAGAGATGAGTGTGTGCTTATTAGGTGATGTAGGCAAGTAAAGTCTCAGTTTCGGCATAGTCCAGTGTAAGTAGCCATTCTGTCACTTTTAATTTTAGGTTGTGTTTGTTGAGGTCTAAGATATTCAGTTTTTTAGTAATCTTTTTGTAAATGTAAGCGCTAATTACATAATACTGATTCTTTGCGAACGTGGTCCTATGTTGGGTGCCTGAAGGGAGGTTTGTGCGCTTTTTAGGGTTTCATGGAGGAATGCTGCTATGTTTCCTAAGAACGGATTGAAGCACAAAGAGCTGACGGACTGTAAGAACCTTACAGTCTGCGTACAGTTGAGTAGTTGGGTATCTTTGGGGCTTCCTAGTCATTACTTTTACTACAGCTCTTTGTGCTCTCTATGCCCTCAGGAGGCCACCTTTCGATGCAGCACCCCATACAGAGATGCAGTATCCTATGACCGATTGGCAAAGTGCATAGTACACCATTTTCAATATGTCGGCATTTGCAGAGTTGCGGAGGGATTTAAACATGTGTATAAGACGCAAGGTTCTAGTTGTGACAGCGCCGAGTCGGTTTTTCCATGTAAGTTCATCATCTATGTGGACTCCTAGGTACTTTACGCTGTCACTTCTAGTTAGTGCTGGACAATGGCAAGGTGCTGATCGGTTGTAGCAAGAATGGGCAGTAATTGAAAAAATGCGTGACGTTGCGGTCTTTCGCCTAATTGCAAATGGAATGTAGCAGGATTTGCTTATGTTTAAGGTAAGAAGGTTAATATTGAGCCATTTCATTATTTCCGCCACTGCAGACTCTGCTGCAGATTTGATAACGTCCCAAGTAGGTCCATGAACTAGGATCGCGGTGTCATCAGCGTAAGTATATATCTTAGTATTTGGGAGGTTCATTTTGCAAAGGTCGTTAATGTAAATAAGAAATAATGTGGGTCCCAGTATGCTGCCTTGAGGGACGCCGAAAGTAACAACCTCCTCCTCACTGAGGTAGGTGTAAAATAAGAAGATACAGAAATTAGGATTAGGAAAGGACAGATCTAGTAATACTCGTATTAGCCTAATTTGGATCGATTGCACGATTCCCAGACTTTGAGTATAAGAAAAGGTACCTTAAATCTAATTGCCCGAACACCCAACTATTTTCGTCAAAAATTTTCGAGCTCGCTTCGTTTGCTCTTGCATTCTGCTTTCTAAAACTGATGCATAAAAGCATCAGTCAACAAAGTACCGAACACCTCTTTCCAAAAAACCTAATCGACCCTAAGCGGTGTGCTAACATTATCGAGCTTGCATCGCTCGCTCTTGCATCCTAGTTACTCTATCTTCTTTACTTAAATTGACACAGAATTTAGATATCTTCCTGTATGCACGCACAAAATAAAACCTATCCCATTCGAGGCGTGATGCAAAAATTATCGAGCTCGCTTTACTCGCTCTCTTCCCTTAATTGTAAACTTTTCTGCATAATTCGACAAAGTTACTCCTTGTATGACTGGGCAAACGTTTAAACCTAACATCCGAGGTGAAGTGTAGAAATGATCGAGCTCGCTCCGTGGAGCTGCAGATGTACTCCATTGAAAATAAACTTGCTGTTGCCCACGGCGACACTTACAAAAAAAAAAAAAAAATGTGGCAGTAGACTAGTAGTCTTAGCCGCCCGAGGCTGATTAGCCTAACAGCCACTCGCGGTTACGGAAGTAATCCACAGAAATGGAATGGCAACCGAAATACAAAAATGGAAGGAAATGATTTGGACATGTATGTTGCGACAATATGGCAACAATATAGGTTACCTACGTACGTAGTCACCCAGCGAACTGCTTTTAGGGTAGATAGCGTATAATAATAATAATAATATAATAACATAATCTTCCTATGAGTATATTTTATGAGCTTTGTGTATTAAGGTTTTTGTGTTAATAAACTTATTTTTATTTTTTTATTTTTTATTTTTTATAGCGATAAATTCAGTGACAATCTGCGTTTGCTCTAGCTTGCGGGTTCGATTCTCACACAGAACAAAATATTTGTATGGCCTAGTATTTGTGCATAAGGTATTTGTTTGTGGGGGGAAACACCTACAGGAGAAATTCCTGAATTTAATGTAGGCAACTATTATTGTATCCTACATAATTTTGAGATTTTACACCAGTCAAAGCGACTATTCCCCATTTTGCCCCAGCGTCAAAAACATCTTCAGTACCTATATGATTTCGGCTCCTATCTATTTTAATACATAAAATAGATAAGTAGATATTTATGTATGTATGTACTATATTTTAGCCATTTTGCGACGTCTAGCCACTGAATAAACGATAACAAACTTAGTATACTTATTTATATTTTATCTATACCTACAAAGTATGTCGTCAGTCGGCAGAGATGGAGCGCTATCATTTTGCATATAATGGCATGATACAGCATTTTAATAGACAGAGAAACTGTAGTGTTTGAACCGACTGATAACAAAAATTATATCAGTTTCGACATGATATGCGAAAATTGCTGGCAGCGACGTAGACCGGATAATGAAGACATTATTTTTATACATGGACATAGGTAGGTACCTTACTGTCTTGTTTTTAGGGTTCCGTACCAATATGGTAAAAAGGAACCCTTATAATGCGACTCAGTCTGTCTGTCTGTCCGTCCGTCTGTCACAGCTGGATATCTCAAGAACTACTATTGCTATCAACTTGAAATTTGGAATAGTTTTAGATGACGTTTGCCCAACTATTTTGTAAATAAGAAAGAAATAAAAAGATAGTTTTTGTTTGTATACAGGGACTGAGGGGTCTTAAAAATTGGAAGTGGGGCTACTAGGGCATGTGGGGTATCATAAGAAAGAGCGCTGTTTGCACATTCTCAAACATTTTTCTTTTTTTTTGGCCGCATATTTTTCGACTTTTGATGAAAAATGCAAAAAAAAAATACCGCCCCCCTTATCTCCGAAGTTTGCATAGAGAAAAATCTGAAATTATTCTATGTGATAGAAGTTTTTGTAAAGATTACAGGAAAAATAAAACGATGTTTCTAAATAGCACACTTTTCAGAAATCATCAACAAAAATTACGTTAGTTCGACTATAGGTCAAGAGATGGCACTGACCCAAAACTTCAATATTCTACACCGCAGCCGTAGTGTTAAAATTATCTGCCGAATATAGGCCTCGCCGATGAAAATTTAAAAACATTTCACGGATTTTCACGTTTCACAACCAAAATATCCTCCTTCCTACCTACTCGCTGGTTGCTTTGGGCGAAGCACAGCTATACTCTATATACCTATACTCTATTAGGTCCCTATTAGGTACCTATTAGGTATTCGGTACCCCTATTAGGTACCTATGCGAATGACGCTCCTAATAGGCTCCCGGTTACTAATTTTACCTTTTAATTTACATCCATTTTCATGGAAAAGTCTTCTTTACTTACCGTCAACTGTGGCATCTTTACCTTCCATGAGCAATATTACCCATGAATACTGTATGTACTATACTTAAATATCCCTCGATTAAATCGATTATAAAAATGATTTATCTACCATTGTTTCACTTTTGATATTATATGGCGGCAACAGATTTTCATTAACCGAGAGATTATACAACGTGTAACTTTAAATGCGCAAAACCTCAGACACCCCAACTGATTTTTAAATGCAATTGACCAATTTCAGAGAGAAAATAAGTCATTAAAAAAATTGTAAAGGTTTTATGTGCTGTTTTAGTTTTACTGGTCATTCTGATCGTTTCTTGCGTCTGCGACGACGCTTTATCGAGGGACGAGTCGTCACCGCGCCGCTGCGCCGCGCTGACATTGGCTTGCTTGAAATATTAATAAATAGACACGGCAACGTTTTTAATGAAGAATTTTTGAAAAAATGTGACCTATATTAAAAAGTGGTTCAATTAATTCTGCTCGTTATTCTGATCAAACTATTTTCAGGTTTTGCGCATTTAACGTTACACGTTGTATAAATACAGTACTCATGAGTAAAGTTGCTCAAGGAAAGTAAAGATGCCACAGTTAACCCTAATGAAAAAGAGAGACTCGGTCGGAAGGAGCACTCTTTTTAGGGTTCCGTACCTCAAAAGGAAAAACGGAATCCTCACAAGACCTTTTCCTCAGGAACGCGTGAAATTATCAAACTTCTAAGTCAACGCAATTAAAAGATACGGGCGTTTATGTTCTGTTTATGCCGCATATTTTGACACTCTCAAGGGAATCAAAACCTATAGGGTACTTCCCGTTGACCTAGAATCATGAAGGCAAGAAGCAATGTCATGTAGCACAAGTAAAAGGAAAAATCCGAAAACCGTAAATTTGTAGTTACATTGTAAAAAAAAAAATCCCCTGATAAACTATTTACATACCTACAAATTTATACGGAACCCTCGGTGCGCGAGTCTGACTCGCACTGGACCGTTCTTTTTTTTTTAATTGTAATTAAATAGGTAGGAGTTAAACGTTGTTTTGTTTAATTACTGGCGTTGATTGTAAAATAGGTATGTAGGGTAAGTACGTCCACAATGACCCGTAGGTAGCGATTAGACAAAGAGCTTCGATGTTTATAATGTTTATAAATTCGCGATTGTTATGAGAATATATTGCGTGGCGTGGAAAAGTAATCGTATAATACAGATACACAAAACATGGGAACGGGTGCAACAAGTAACATGTAGTTTCGTCGAAAAAGTACCTTCAAATATAGATTAGTTATTTTTTACTTAATAACAAATGAGTAATATTCACCTGTTAAGTTTCCATATGTCCTTTGGTATGTTGACTATGTTGTTACCACCTAAGTAAAGATACCTAAGAGATATTATATCTAAAACTTGCTCTGGAAAGAAGTTCAGCTGATTTCCGCTGAAATTAAGCTCTCGCAGCGAACATTTATTACTAAAAAACGATTTAGGAAGCGATTCATTCGTGAGTTGATTATGTTTTGCTATCAGCGAAGTTAGCTGACAATGTTTGAAGATATCGGGGAGTATTGTCAGCCTGTTGTTGCTCACATCCAATATCTTTAAGTTGATAAACCTGTTTATCGTCTCAGGCAGTGCCTTTATCCTGTTGTTATAGAGGAGGATTATTTCGTAATTTTGTGCGCAATCCTTCTCGTCAACAATGCCTTTTAGTTCCGATGATAAGCTGAGCGTTTCCAACAGTTGGCTCGATAGATCGAGGGTTTTCTGCTCCCTGGTGTCACTGTCACAGCTATCCGATGTATAACATTCCATTTTTTCTAACTGCGTCGCGATACGTCGGTTTTGGTATCATTTGATGTGGTGCAGTGGATTAAAATCACATCGTACTGGTATGACAGCCGCTAGCGGACCGCTCGCCTCCTACGCGGCGCACGCGCAACTACTCATGAGAGCGATAGCGTCTGCGTACATACCTAAGTACTCAACTTGATCCACAATCTCAAGTGAAATAAATAAACGCTTGACATACATTGCGCAGCCTACAGAGAAACGACACATCATGAATCTCGCCCGTTCGCGCGCAATGTATCTATCCTATTGAATAAGAATCAACAGACCCAGTGTTTCGAGTATATTGGAGCCTGCTGTTACATAACATAATGTAACGCCATAGGTTGTTCTTGAAGGACCTGCCCAAAATTCTTGTCCTAGTAAAACATTAAGCAATGTAGTCACAGTAACATTATTATTGGGACTCCAATAAGATAGGTACAGTCGAATGAAAAGTGTTGGTGAGAAAAAAATCATCATTGCAAACATTTGCCAGGGAGCTTACAAATAAAACTGTTGTTTATTATAAATGTGTTATTGCTGCAACATTAAATGAAAGATTTCAGACCACCATTAAATCGAGAAATCGGTCTTTAATAATAATAACATATAGTGCCATAATGTAAACTAGGCTTTAGAAATATTTACTCGCTTTTTTGCACCGCATTGTTCAACAGAACTGCGTGACTGATTTGAGGTTCAATAAGTATCGAATTAACCTTTAGTGCTTTGTGTATCACTCGTTCTTGTTATGGAACTTCCTGGGAGTAAAGCCGTTTACTTCATCACAAACTTCAACCGTGAATGTAAATGTGAAACCATGATATTGTTATTTTTGCAAAATCCTAAAAAAATATGACAAAATTGTTTTTGGTAACACTATCGAGAATATCATTATTTACATTTATCTATCATTTATCTATTATCTGTGGCGCAACTGTTTTACTGAATGAGCTCATGGAAGGAATCTGTAGTACCAATAGGTGGCGGTGTAAAGCGTTTACGTGACGTCACCTTCGTACGTTCAGTAATCGAAGGTCCGAGTGAATGCCGAAACTAGCCGAACGAGCGAGTACAAGTCTGAAGAAACTAAAATCTGTCGTACACTTTAGTGATGTAAATTTTGAAAAATTAACAAAATGATATTGTAAAACCGTAATAAGACAGTCTTATTTTGATTTCAATTGTATCTTAGTGATATTGTTTTGACTATACCATCATTAACTTGTATTTCGTCGGCAAAGTGAGTTCAGTGCGAGTGCAAGGGTGGTAACGAGAAATGTGAAGCATCTATGAAGTTCAGGATTCTAAGGCCGTTTATTTTATACCTATAATAATGAGCGGACGCCCTAGGACCACGTCATTCGCCGAGGGCAGCAAATCCGTTCGAAAGACTTTCGATAATCAGCCACCGAAACCACCTCTTGGAGGCGTAAAAATCAGTAGTAAGTACCTACCACCTAACCATTCTTTTGTCGGCCATCGTGATTTCTTACGCCTGTGACGTATTTCGATACTGACAATTTTAAAAATGGCTGCAAACTGCCACAAACTCAACTTATAAGTACGTAATTTACCAAAATTTTGTGAGTTAATCAATATCGACAGCATTTATGTCCGCAGTATTTCAAAAATGGCCACAGGCGGTGCTTAGCCTCTGCCACATAAGCCTGGCGTGTGACAGATAAATCGTGTCAAAATAACTATTGGAGGAGAAATGCGCCGTATTCTAGATTATCTCTCGGATATTTCGTGAAATTGTTAGTTCTGATTTTTGTTTTCTATCATCTCGAATCCATTTCATATAATTTGCCTAGTTACGGGAATTCATGTTTTATAGAAATTATTAATGAGTCTTTGAGGTTACTTGCTATCTATCGTGACGTAATAAATTAGGGTTTTTTTTATTTAAAACCAGTAGCCATTAATTACTTGATGGAATTTTGAACGCAATTGTTCCCCTCCTGTATAAGGATAAGGTCATTCATTGGAGAGCTGTCATGAGTGAAGGCTCATCTATCATGGTGTTGTTCCACATCAGTACCTCAGTCCTTGCTGTCTTAGTATCAAGAACTTATTCAGTTCTGATCCAATTCATTTGCATAATGTTAATCTATTAGATTCCATTGTATCTATGTTGAAAGAGAGGGTAGAATCTTCTCCAAGCTCCAGATTATTGATCAGCTAACTTGACTGTCAAGGAATGATATATTGTATGTACGAAGGTTCAGTTTACATTACATAGGAACTTAACAAAAATTATCATCAATTGTAAAATTTACAAAAAACAGTCCCATTTTTTTAATATTAACCATACTCATGCTATATTTTGTATATATTTAATAGGTTCAACAAAATGAACACAATAATTAAATTAATGTTCAGGTCTAAATATACAACCTATTCCTAAATTAATAATATAAGCTATGCATAATAAAGAAGATGAGAGGGAAAATTATGAAAGGAATTTTAATTAGGTATGAAGCTGTGGTTGATACATAAAAATATAATTAGATCATAATTTTTTATGACATGATATATTTTGATAAGCAATAATTGGGAATAAGAGTATGCTTATTGAAATGACTGACAAGTGATACATAAATTTGTATTATTTTCAGTCAGTTAGTTAGAGTGGTTCATAATAAATTATGATTAAGCTAAAAGTGTGTACAGTGTCATGATCACAATATCACTGAGGTATAACTAAGCAAAAAGCTCATTTTATCCTTGTACACTAATAGGTAGATTCTTTACACAATATAACTAACATATTTATGATCCAATATTGTATTCAATGTAAAACAGGTTTCATATATTTACTGTTCTTAAGTGATTATAATGAAAATTCATTTTAATTTTAAACTATAGTCTGGCAAAATGAAATAAAGCATGCTACAGTTAAGGAACATGTTTTTTTTAGTTTTCCTAACTGAAAACTTAAGTGTTTTCATCACTACATAATTATTATAAAACCAAGTCCCCCTCCTCCATGACTGCCTGTCTATCTGAATGCGATAAACTCAAAACTACCGAATGCATTTTAATACAGTTTTCACTAATAGACAGATTGATTCATGAGGAAGGTTTAGGTGTATAATTTATTAAGGTTTTATGTGAATGGGCTGAAATATGACAATGATTATTGGAGATGTCAGAAAAAATCATCAATCAATCATCATCATACTGACTGGATAGCTTTACGGGCATGCACTGTGTGAAACAAGAGTTGCTTATACAATGTGTAACGTTAAATGTGCAAAACCTCACACACCCCAACTGATTTTGAATTCAATTGACCTATATCAGAGAGAAAATAAGTCATTAAAAAAATTGCAAAGGTTTTATGTGCTGTTTTAGTTTTACTGGCCATTCTGATCGTTTCTTGCGTCTGCGACGACGCTTTATAGAGGGAGGAGTCGTCACCGGGCTGCTGCGCCGCCCTCACATTGGTTTGCTTGACCTATTAACAAATGACACGGCAACGTTTTTAATGAAGATTTTTTGAAGATTGTGACCTATATTAAAAAGTGGTTCAATGAATTCTGCTCATTATTCTGATCAAACTATTTTCAGGTTTTGCGCATTTAACGTTACACGTTGTATAGGGTGACTGGTAATTAGTGACCGATACTTAAACACATGATTCTACTCATGACAACAAACAACTTTTGCCAACGGACCAAATCCGAAATCGCGAAAAAAAATCAGCTGTTCCCTACATTTATGTTCGTACGAGTCGTCAAAATGTAGGGAACAGCTGATTTTTTTTTTTTGCGATTTCAGGTGTGGACCCATAGTAAAAGTTGTTTGTTGTCATGAGTAGAATCATGTGTTTAAGTATCGGCCACTAATTACCAGTCACCCTATATAAAAGAGCCAGTAGACCCCATAGAATGTTCCCATAGGATATTTTCCAATATCCAGGTGGGTGTGGGTCTAGTCATTATAAAGTTGCAAATGGGAGTCGAGCAAAATTCCCCAAAGAGTAGTAATGTGGCAAGATTAATAGTTATGTATTAGGATTTTTGTTCAGAGTGCTCGGTCTAGTGCTTGGGCTTGGGGTTGGGGTAAGCCACATCACAGTCCAATCTTTTTTGAGTCTTTCTTCAACAAAGACTGGTTCTTAGTCATCAAGACAATTGGAAAGAGAGTAGAGAGTACATCAAGACAATTGGAAAGAGAGTAGAGAGGCCTTTGCCCTACAGGGGGACAACACTTAATAGTAATAAATTTGTTCAAAGCAATACTTATAATAAAATAGTTTCAATGATTGACAAAAATATTGTCCTAATATTAGTTCTATTGCACAGTACTTGAATGATCAGCGGTTTTTGTTATGATATATAATATTTCAACTTTATCTGTTTTTGACTGTTATGTTATAAATGATAATAATTATAATCATTACCTATATTTTTCGATCAAATTATCAATTATTAACCTAAATAACATATTTAACCCATTCGCTGCGGCGATAAAAATAACGCTCATTAGCCAAGTGCAGGACGGCTTTCGTCGCGAACGCCCATGGGCGTCCTCCGCATCTGAATATTAAACCAAAGAACGCCGATAGGCGTCCGCCGCAGCGAATAGGTTAATAATATTATCACATTATATTCTTTTACATTACACATTATATAAGCTGTTTAAGAACTTACTTATGAAGTTTGAGCTAAGTAGGAAACAAATCTAAACTTTTTAGATCTATTCTGTCTCCATGTCATGGACTGCTGGGTAGGTATATGGTGCCATTGATAGCTAATAATATTGATTCTGAGCATCCTGCCAGTGCACATAAAACTTAGTAGCTACATCAACTAACCAAGATTGTCTTATTAAATTCAATGCCAAAATTGTTATTATAATAATAAAAACAGAAGATTAAGATTAGAGATACAATTTGTTTTATAACACTGTAAATATCCTCATGACAGCTCATTATTTATTTTATTTTTTTGTAAAAAAATAAAATGATTACTTAATCTTGCAGCCAATGAAAGTTAGTACGAAATTACTGTCACGCAGGTATTACGATTAAATACAAAAATAACAAATAATTGTAACACCGACATCGCGACGCATAGTGTGAAAGCTGCGCCTTTGATTAAAAAAAAAAACCCACTAAGTGGTGGGGCCCTTCATGGTTAACACTTAGATTAGACGACCGCCACTTGTGCATTTTTTTTTAGTAACATAACAATCAACCTTGGCTACACGAGTCGTGGCTATTAACGAGATCGTTGTTTTGCTTGTTTTATTATATTTTTGCGTAAATAACATTCGATAGCCTTAAAGTTAAGAGTTTCTTTTTGGTCACAAGCAATATCAAAAAGAATGGTTTAATGATTGAGGAAACTTATCACTTTCACAAAAGGATGCCTTTGCTGCGTTATTAATAAATAATAATGATGCAGCAGGTAGTGATTCGTATTTTATGTTACCTGCAATAAATAGGTTGTCGATAAGTTTTATTTGCATCTGCGTATCACATTTAGCTTATTAGGTATTAGTCAATTGTGCACGGTTATCGGACGCGTTATCAGCGACTGTCGTCGATCTTGCTATCTCGCGGTCGGCATGACCGCACCATCCTGTCATTCGCGGAAGAACCGTGGCAACGCACTCTCGGTTTTCGAGTTGCCTTTCGCTCGACGGTCGGTCACAGTCGACCGACGTGGTCGCCATAGCCGGTGCATGTTGCAAAATTACCAATTGGTTCGTTAACCCACTTCCTCAGTGGTGCGCCGTTGCGGCAGCTATCCGGTACGCGAGTAATTTGAAAACAATCTGTCGTTTTGTTCGATACTTACGTACGCGTGTCAAATATTAACAGTGAGTAACAGTGCAACTTATATAGTTAGGTATATAAACGTGATGTGATATATATATTTTATATTATATCAAGATAATTCAGTGAAAAGGTCAATGAGAATGATAGTAATCTGTGCTGTGCCTCTTGTGGAAGACGTTTTTTTGTGCAGAAAACTCTATAAAAATAATGTTACGACGCCGAGGGACTTACACTGTCAATGCTGATCCTGATAATCGGCATAGCAGAGTAAAACTAACCGAACCCTCGCTGGTTTCCAAAAAAATAGGTAGGTAACAATTTATAATCAATACTTTTACATAACATTATCGTAAAAACATTATGAATACCTATTTGACGAGAACTTTACAACTGCCAAAATATTATCGTAAGTAGAAACTACTTAAGTGACGTTAGGTAAGAAATCTTATTGGTATCTTGATACACAGTTAAGATAGGTAGATATATGTAAATATATATCTATTTATCTATAAGTATCATCTGCTGTGTATATTACTCAAGCTAGGTATGTTTGTAATGTCAACTTCTGTTAATCCTTCTGTTTTATTATAATAGAACAATGCAATTGTTTTGAGTATGATCCGCAATCGTCGTGTTAAAATGCGAAGGAACGCTGTTTTATTTTACAGTTAAACGACAACTCGTAACTGCTTATAATAACCGCTAACCCCTGAGCCGAGATATCAAATATCTAATCATACAGTAATTAACTTACGTCGTAGCAGGGATAAAGGTCATTTCCCAAGTTATACTACTTGAGACGATATGCTGTCGGTGTGGTACGCTTGCTGTAACCCAACTTCGTTCATATTCATGGATCGGATTAAAGGTGTTTAATAAGTTTTGTTGATACTCGTTTTATACCATATTAGCTTAGAATTCATATTTAATTTACAATTACACAATTGAAACTAATAAGCTTTTAGGTTCCGTCGATAAACAGGTGATCGTCATAAAGTGACGATCAAAGTTTTTAATAAAATTTAATTGTATAAATATTAAAACAATAAAATATGTCATCACAAATATTTCATATAATATTCTGATAAGATATAAATATTATGTTCTACATCGATTTCGGCCAAGTGGAGTAAACAGTCATATACCTAAACTAAAATCATATTCTCAGTCATTAAAAGAAAAGTATTTCAACAGAATAGGAGTCACGCATGTCCTTTGTGAATAGTGTGCATAGTATCGCTTATTGTTACTAACGCACGCAGTAGGAAAGTGTTTAAGAGCCCTCTTACATTTCGGTACTGAGCGCGCATCTATTCTTTTTTTTTTCATAAATGGCATCTCGCAGTTCAACCCATGAGGTTGTCGTCTGCTTAACCGGGCTTGCCTGTGGATGTCTCAATAAATTAAGGCCTCCAGCCAGGGCGAGCGCGCGTCGCCGTCTCAGTGAAATAAATATACATATTATGTATAGTACTCAAATCAGCTCTCCATGAGTTTTTGCCTAAACATGTATCAGGAGAACGATTATTGTTAAATAAATAGTTTTTTTTTTGATACTGTTCAAAGGCTTCCTCCAAGTCCTTCCAGGAACTTCTTTCCCGCGCCACCTCGAACCAGCCTTCGCGGTATGCGTCCAGGTCATCTCGCCACCGCTTTCTGGGCCGACCTCGGCAGCGCAGTCCCACTTCAGGCACCCATTGAGCGGAAACTTTTGCCCAGCGGTCATCCTTCATGCGGCTGATGTGACCCGCCCAATCCCACTTGAGCTTGGCAGCCTTCTTGCCTACGTCAAATGATAAATGTCTTTTTGCACCCAGGATGCTGCGCTCCATCGCTCTTTGGCAAACGCCAAGGCGGAACTTTTGCGACTCAGTGAGCGACCAGGATTAAGCACCATAGGTTAGGACGGGCAAGATACACATGTCGATGAATTTGCGCTTCAGGGAGATCGGCAGATCACCCATTAGCGTCTTCATAGACCAGTAGCTTTTCCAGGCGTTTTCAATTCGGCGATCGATTTCCCATTCCTGTCAGTTTTCGAAAGAAACTTAACTGGCCCAGGTAGACTCATCGATATAATGTATTTCCTGTCCATCTACCTCGACCCTATGCTTGATGCTGTTAATCATAAGTTGGGTTTTAAATAATAAAAAATAGCTTTATTATTGTAGAAGAGAAAACGAACTATCTTTACCAATGAATTGTTATTTATACCAACCAACGAATGGTATTCAATTTCAACGAGGATCTCCTACATTTACGCGCATTTTTGTAATACTCCTTTTAAGGGCCTTACTCTCGTTTAGTACCGTAACACGGTCACTTTATGAAGCCTACTCCTCATTAACGGCTTGGTTAGAAGATCTGAAAAAAATATATGTTTGCCATAGATTCATGAACAACATTTTTGAAGCAGGATTTTTTTCTAAGGCTAATACTTTTGCCAGAAAAAAATATTTACCAATACGCTATTTTTGGCTAATATTCCCTACTACTTCCAAACGGCTTTGATGTTTGGAAATATTTTTACACTGAAAAATAGCTGGTTAAAGGTACTACAGATTTGAAACAGCTTTTTTAAATCAATCAACATTTTCATAGAAAATATCCCCACTTTCATATAGAGGTTCAGAGGTGCTCTGCGCGGGCGCGGGCGGCAGTCGTGCGGTAGCACTGGGACGGGAGGGCTGTGTCGCTCGCTGCTCCGCTCCGGCTATCGACCGACTACGCGCGTTTGATTATGTTAGTGCAAATATTTACAAACGAATTGTGTCAGTGTGCGTTTATAGACTAAGCTCGCTGCAAAGGGCCCATTTCTATTGTGCGCGTGGACGCTTTATTATTGGTGCTATTTCTAAATACTGTTTTTGTTTATATTGTATATTGTGTAAATATAAGATAATTTGTAAATAAATAAAAATGCCAAGGCAAAGCAAGTCAAGAAAAAAAGAGTTCAAAAGGCTATGAAAATGCATCTGATGACGTAAGTACCTACCTACCTATATACATATTACTGTATTTAACTTTATGCTTAATATTAGTTTTTGTAATCATCTGGTGAGCGATTGTTTATTCATTTTTTCATACTTGAAGTTAAATAATTACGAATTGTTCCAGGAAATCTAGATAGAAATCATCAGAATCGAATAATCCGAGTACATCTGCTGATAATATAGAAGACTCTATTCAGGTAAATAATACTATAAAAAGAAAAAAAAAATAGTTTAACGATTGACGATTGAATTAGTTTTAGTTTTCAATTTTGATAGATATGGTAATGTCAGACGTCAAAGAGAGAGAGCGAGAGAAAGAGAGAGAGAGAGAGAGTGAATTTGGTCAAAATGAAAATCCAAATTGGCGGCTGCGAAAATTTTCAAAATTTTCGACATGGGTGTCGTTTTCATAGTTTTCGAGGTTGCTTAAGCCGATAGTGAAGTCAAAATGAAAATCCAAGATGGCGACTGCGAAAATTTTCAAAATTTTCGTCTTGGGTGTCGTTTTCATAGCTTTCGAGGTTGCTTAAGCCGATAGTGAAGTCAAAATGAAAATCCAAGATGGCGGCTGTGAAAATTTTCAAAATTTTCGTCATGGGTGTCGTTTTCATAGTTTTCGAGGTTGCTTAAGCCGATAGTGAAGTCAAACTGAAAGTCCAAGATGGCGGCTGCGAAAATTTTCAAAATTTTCGTCATGGGTGTCGTTTTCATAGTTTTCGAGGTTGCTTAAGCCGATAGTGAAGTCAAAATGAAAATCCAAGATGGCGGCTGCGAAAATTTTCAAAACTTTCGTCATGGGTGTCGTTTTCATAGTTTTCGAGGTTGCTTAAGCCGATAGTGAAGTCAAAATGAAAATCCAAGATGGCGGCTGCGAAAATTTTCAAAATTTTCGTCATGGGTCTCGTTTTCATAGTTTTCGAGGTTGCTTAAGCCGATAGTGAAGTCAAACTGAAAGTCCAAGATGGCGGCTGCGAAAATTTTCAAAATTTTCGTCATGGGTGTCGTTTTCATAGTTTTCGAGGTTGCTTAAGCCGATAGTGAAGTCAAAATGAAAATCCAAGATGGCGGCTGCGAAAATTTTCAAAACTTTCGTCATGGGTGTCGTTTTCATAGTTTTCGAGGTTGCTTAAGCCGATAGTGAAGTCAAAATGAAAATCCAAGATGGCGACTGCGAAAATTTTCAAAATTTTCGTCATGGGTGTCGTTTTCATAGCTTTCGAGGTTGCTTAAGCCGATAGTGAAGTCAAAATGAAAATCCAAGATGGCGGCTGCGAAAATTTTCAAAATTTTCGTCATGGGTGTCGTTTTCATAGTTTTCGGGGTTGCTTAAGCCAATAGTGAAGTCAAAATGAAAATCCAAGATGGCGGTTGCGAAAATTTTCAAAACTTTCGTCATGGGTGTCGTTTTCATAGTTTTCGAGGTTGCTTAAGCCGATAGTGAAGTCAAAATGAAAATCCAAGATGGCGGCTGCAAAAATTTTCAAAATTTTCGTCATGGGTGTCGTTTTCATAGTTTTCGAGGTTGCTTAAGCCGATAGTGAAGTCAAACTGAAAGTCCAAGATGGCGGCTGCGAAAATTTTCAAAATTTTCGTCATGGGTGTCGTTTTCATAGTTTTCGAGGTTGCTTAAGCCGATAGTGAAGTCAAAATGAAAATCCAAGATGGCGGCTGCGAAAATTTTCAAAACTTTCGTCATGGGTGTCGTTTTCATAGTTTTCGAGGTGGCTTAAGCCGATAGTGAAGTCAAAACGAAAATCCAAGATGGCGACTGCGAAAATTTTCAAAATTTTCGTCATGGGTGTCGTTTTCATAGCTTTCGAGGTTGCTTAAGCCGATAGTGAAGTCAAAATGAAAATCCAAGATGGCGGCTGCGAAAATTTTCAAAATTTTCGTCATGGGTGTCGTTTTCATAGTTTTCGAGGTTGCTTAAGCCGATAGTGAAGTCAAACTGAAAGTCCAAGATGGCGGCTGCAAAAATTTTCAAAATTTTCGTCATGGGTGTCGTTTTCATAGTTTTTGAGGGTGATAAAGCCGAATGTGAGGTCAAAATAAAAATTAAAGATGGCGGCTGCGAAAATATTCGAATTTTTTGTCATGCGTGTCGTTTTCATTATTTTCGAGGTTGCATAAGTCGATAGTGGAGTCAAAATGAAAATCAGAGATGGCGGCTGCGAAAATCTTATTTTTCCTCATGGGTGTCGTTTTCATAGTTTTAGAGGGTGCTAAAGCAGATAGTAAAGTCAAAATGAAAATCCAAGGTGGCGGCTGCGAAAATTTTCAATTTTTTCGTCATTGGTGTCGTTTTCATAGTTTTCGAGGGCACTACAGGCGATAGCGAGCTCAAAATGTAAATCCAAGATGGCTGCGAAAATTTGTTTTTGTTTTTAATGTTTAAACATAATTAAATGTTTTTTAACACAATTAATGTAAAAAAAAAAATTTAATCACAATTAAATTTATTTATTACCATGTATGTTTGAAACTTAAACTTTAAATTACTTTTTAGGTTGAAACATCCACTGGCGCAGATCATTCCAGGCCAGACTTATACGGGGTGAAATTGAAAACATGCGACAAATCGAAATGGGAGATTGTACTCATCATTATGAACAACTTTTACCATGGGACCAAACCTGAAATTGCGAAAAAAAATTCAGCTGTTCCCTACATTTTGACGAGTTATGCGAACATAAATGTAGGGAACAGCTGATTTTTTTTCGCGATTTCAGGTTTTATCTCATAGTAAAAGTTGTTCACAATGATGAGTACAATCTCTCATTTTGATTTGTCGCATGTTTTCAATTTCACCCTGTATATAGAATGTCGACAAGACCACAATATTATATCTCTGTCTGCACAAAAAACGATGGAAGTTCCAATTCAGGTAAAATTATGCCTACAAGTCCTACAACCTATATTTATTTTACAAATATATCTTATACGTGCATATTGCAACATCTAGTGGACCGCACCATTCCAGATCAGACTTGCTATTGGAAAGTCTTGAAGAAAATAACGATATTTCAACCACATTACAAAAGTTAACAGAAAATCCGATTCAGGTAAAAAAACGTCTTACCTCGATTTTTTGTTTCTTGTACCTGCAAAGTTTATTGACTTCAAATAATCAATACTTAAATTTTTGCTATGAAACCAATTGAACGCTTTACACACGGGCATTGGCCTTCTGGTTTATCCAACTCACTAGCCCGCCTATTAATTCCTTGACAAAAATCTTCAACATGTCATCTTCAATGTTGTTAGGGTTAATTTAAATTTATATATTATCTTTTTTAGGTCAAAACATCGCCTGAATCTCAACAAGTCCCAAGCTGTTTCATCGAAGGGCGACGTATAATTAATATTGCTTACTTTTATTCAGAACAAGAAAATCGCCAAGCACGGAGTTATAGACTGTGGATTAGAATCCGTTGGTAGTGTTGGAGAACGGCAAGTGGGTCAGATTACAGAATCGACCAGCAGTATTGTCTTCATAGAAAATGGCCGAAACGACGCGTTTCGAATAATAATACAATAAGATTTCGAAGCGCGTCGTTTCGGTGTTACTTTTACGTACGATTAATAGTAATAAAATTTTTTTACAAAAAAAAAAAACCAGCTTCCAAAAAAAACACTAGAATGTGAAAAATAACTTTAATTGGGAAGTCGGTGTCTTTGGATTTGAATTTTCGTTTTTTGCCACCGACTTCGAAATAAGGTTATTTTTCACTTTGCAGTGTTTTTTTTACTGAAGTCGGTTCTTGTTTTTTTTTGTATTTTATTTTTCAATTTTTAGTTGTGGCGGCTACCCCACACAAATTAGAATACCACTACCTGCTGTGTAAATAATTTATATATAACTTCCCTGACGGGAAGTTATTACAATATCATCCAATTGGCTACGGAACCCTAAAATTGCTATTTAGGTACAGACGCCAGCACATCAAGCTACTACAATCTGTCGGATTTCTTTAATAGATTTTAAACTTTAGTGCTAAAGCATAAGGTTTAAAGTTGATTGGAAAAATCTGACAGTTTCGGGTACCTTGATGTGCTGGCGTCTGTACAGTGCTAGTTAGGTAGGTTTTTTACTGATTTATAATAAAAATTGGTGAAACATTTTTTTTATAAGATCTCATTTTTATGTAATTCCTCCTACCTACAGTCTACGCAAATGAAATGTTATTCTATTCTTACGAAAATACTCGAAATCATTTTTAAACTTAGTTCCAACTAAGTTTGTTCACACACACTCACTCACTTATGTTTTAAACTAAAACAAAATTTCCGCAGCAGCTATCTTGGATTTACATTTTGACCTCACTATCGACTTTAGCACCCTCGAAAACTATGAAAACGATACCCATAACGAAAAATTCGAATATTTTCGCAGCCGCCATCTTGAATTTTTATTTTGACTTCACCATCGGGCTTAGCACCATCGAAAACTATGAAAACGACACCCATGACGAAAAATTCGAATATTTTCGCAGCCGCCATCTTGAATTTTTATTTTGACTTCACCATCGGACTTAGCACCATCGAAAACTATGAAAACGACACCCATGACGAAAAATCCGAATATTTCCGCAGCCGCCATCTTGAATTTTTATTTTGACTTCACCATCGGGCTTAGCACCATCGAAAACTATGAAAACGACACCCATGACGAAAAATTCGAATATTTCCGCAGTCGCCATCTTGAATTTTTATTTTGACTTCACCATCGGACTTAGCACCATCGAAAACTATGAAAACGACACCCATGACGAAAAATTCGAATATTTCCGTAGCCGCCATCTTGAATTTTTATTTTGACTTCACCATCGGGCTTAGCACCCTCGAAAACTATGAAAACGACACCCATGACGAAAAATTCGAATATTTTCGCAGCCGCCATCTTAAATTTTTATTTTGTCTTCACCATCGGGCTTAGCACCATCGAAAACTATGAAAACGACACCCATGACGAAAAATTCCAATATTTCCGCAGCCACCATCTTGGATTTTCATTTTGACTTCACCATCAGGTTTAACACAATCGAAAACTATGAAAAAAAACACCCGTGACGAAAAATTTACTATGGTTTGTGTACACATGATTGAGCAAATAAATGTATTTTCTTCCACATAAATGCAAAAAAATTGTCCAGTACAAACTTAAAATATACGTAACATCTATCTATACAAAATATATCAGCCGCGCATCCCCCATTCCCTTCTGGAAACGTAGGCAAAAATGGCGACCGACGTGCAGCATGTCTACGCCTCTGCATATTCTTTGATCGTCGTTTTAGTGTAGGGCGCCACCGCACGCGTTTTACGTATTCGGGAGTAGGGCGTTTAGCTCCGCCCACATGCTCAAGGCCAGTGAGCCCTCTACACACCTTAACTACGTACCCAATCATGACAGTTGTTTCTTAATCTCTATGTACATGCGTAATTAAATGCAACTTTTTTTTACAAGCATTATGATAAATACTGTAGGTGTATGAAGCGCAATCGGCTTAACCTACGCAATCTGCGTGTGTTTACTTTTTTTTTTTTTTACAAAATTGCGACAACACTAGCGTCATAACCAAGGCCTTCCTTGGAAATGCGCCCAGATTTATCCCGCTAGAGATAAATCACTGCGATATAATTAGAAAAGCGGTATCATATTTTAAAGAAAGAAAGCCTCTTAACTAAGCTTTTATTAAAGCAAAGTGGGTGTTCTTTTCATCCAACAGATATACGCAAAGAAATTTGATTCAGAGCTATGTATACCAGTATACCAGTCTGGTGGTGCTACTTTCTCGTAATTCTAAATTTAGGATGTTTTTGTTTACGGTAATTTTAAAATGTTACGGTCTGTCAGTTAAGACGCCAGTATACAATTATGCTGCAAAAAAAAAAAAACACGAGGCTGAGAAAATATTTAATATGGAAAATTGAAATCAAAACTCAAATCGATTTATAAATTCGTCGGTGAAGGGTAGATAGAAACTTTTATGGATGGTCATGAAGCCGGCCCATCCCAATAGATCTACAAAATGTCCGTGGATGGAGGCCTTTAAAACAAGAAGATTTTGGCGGTAGGAAAGTCACATTGTATACTCATCCGACCATGTTTTACTTAGGTCCTAAAAAAAATAGGAGACCATCGTGGACTCAACATCAACTTAGGTACTGTCCTTCGTGTCGCGTATTCCAATCAATAACTTTCGGAACTCCAAGCATATTAAATATTAATTTTAACCGACTTCCAAAAAGGAGGAAGTTTACCGATTTGTCTGTCAATTGTGGACCTATTTAAATAAAAATATATGCATGGTATGCTCTCGAGGTGGTCCCACTGTCACCAAGTCGGAATCTGATGAGGGAATCCCATGGAAATCGAGGGAAACCCTCAAATTTTATAGGCACACCTATAGCGATTTGGGTATTTTTTTATAGTAACTCGTGCATTTGCTCTCGGAAAGCACCATTTGTTGAAGTGGAACTGATGATGAAGACCTCAGATGGCCATCGGAACTACTCAATAATAAGTATTTCACGGGTTGCGATTCGATTAGGCATTTTGTGGTTGCTAAGCAATTTATGCTTGTCACAATGCGTATGGTGAAGTGGAGCTGATGGTGACTACTCAATCAGCTCCAGTTCTCCTGGTTCTTATTAGGAGAACTCCTCAACAATTAACGTCCCTGCATCGGGAAAAGCAATATCTTGTAAAAGGTGATAAGCAGTTGACATTAGACTATTGTAACTTAGATCAGTACAAACTGACCCACTAAAAAGTGAAAAATAAAAGACTTTTTTTACAAAAAAAAAAAAAACAACCGACTTCCAAAATAACACTACCTAGTGAAAAATAACTTTAATATCGGAAGTCGGTGGCAAAAAAACTAAAATACAGATGCAAAGACACCGACGTCCGAAATTATTTTTCGATTTGTAGTGTTTTTATGGAAGTCGGTAGTTTTTTCTTTTTTTTTGTAAACAAGTTTTCTATAGTATGATACTCTAATGTTAACAGGTGAAAGTACTGAATAGTGTACTGGAGAGACACCTATGTAACCCCTTAACTAATGTGGCTGACCTTATTGAACCAAAAATAATACGTTATTATAAAACCGCTGCGTAATAAGCTGATTACAATCGGCCATCGTTTTTAATTTCACAAGCATTTACATAAAAATATCAATGCCACCTACGCACTTGACATGGGGTTGTTCCAATTCGAACATCAGGAGACTACGCAGCTTAGCAACATGAAGGCGCATTTTATTATAAGGTGAGCGATGCGTCATAAAGCTGGCACGACCGGTTCCCCCCATTATCCGCGGTTAGTCTCTTGCGACAATAGGGCCTTGGTCGAATTCAGAGACGGAGAGCGTGCGCGTTAAGCGTAAAGAACCGCAAACACGGTGTCGCTTTACATGAACATTGAACAATGGCGCTGTGCTCTCCACTTATGTGTACTAAAGCAAGCTCGTTATGCGCAGTGAGAGTTTGTGCATGATCGTCGTTAATTAATTGTCGTTTGGATGCAATTAGATAATGCTTAAACAGGGGTAATCAAAAATGGCATAAATCACTATGTTAATATTAAAGTACACTGAATCAGTTAGACTAGTTTTGACCGCGTGGATTTCGGATATATGCTGGTCAGCTGGCCCATTTTCCAATCTTTAGACATTGCACCTGTTGTAATATTAAAAAAAAAAAACCGGCCAAGAGCGAGTCGGACTCGCGCACCGAGGGTTCCGTACCATCATATAAAAATATATTGGATGTGTTACACTTTACGTACACTCCTTCAAAATTAGGATGGACGGACAGGTGGATGGGCGGACAGGCAGACAGGTGGAAGAGCAAACAGGGGGACAGTACTTTACTATTATAATTATCTTTATTGTTAATTTACAAATCTTAGCCACAACTGCTTATGGTGACTGAAAAACGGTTCAGCCACTCCACATTGCAAACTGTTTATATTAGTAAAACTCAACCCCTGACTGAATTCTTGAGGGTTCATTAATACCCATCCTGTATAAACCAGACTATCGCCCATAAAAGCAGCTAAACGCGTTCTATCAATACCATATTTATTTTTTATATTATTGTTATACATATTATATTATATTTATTACTTTAGTAACCGGGAGCCTATTAGCTTCAGTCGTATAGGTACCTAAATAGTTCTGTGCCCAGAAAAAACTACAACTGTGCTTCACCCAAAGCAACCTGCGAGTAGGTAGGAGGACATTTTGGTTGTGAAACGTTTTTAAATTTTTATCGTCGAGGCCTATATTCGTCAGAGAATTTTAACACTACGGCTGTGGTGTAGAATATTGCAGTTTTATAGTATAGATATTTTTTTTGCAACAGGGACTGAAAGGGGGTCTTAAATATTCGAAGTGGTAGTAACCCCACTTCGATTTTTTAAGACCCCCCTTATATTTTTATTTCTTTCTTATTTGCATAATAGTTGGGAAACGTCATCTAAAACTATTCCAAAATTTCAAGGTGATAGCATTAGTAGTTCTTGAGATATCTTGCGGTGACAGACGGACAGACAGACAGAGTCGCATCATAAGGGTTCCTTTTTACCATTTTGGTACGGAACCCTAAAAACAATATCCAATGGAAGCAAGTCGAATATACTGATTAGATTAGATAACATTATTTTAATTTTAAATAATAAATATGCAACTTTGAGCTTATTGTTCCGCTCAAAGTACCTCTTTACACCGAAGTACAGGGTGGAAATCCGACTCAGTAGAGAATTTGATTCCGATTTTTGAAGTCGCATCGAACCCTCGTCGGACGTCGCACCATGTGAAATGAAATGATCACTGTTTTTATGCCACCAATATTCCTTTGGTTTCAGACACAATCTTAAGAAAGAGTTCTTATTTTGACGACTTTTAAGTGGTGTCAAAAAATACAGGTGATTTTTTGCCGCTCTTTTCTGTTCTATACGGTGCATCGATACTCGTTATTTTCTATCGTAGGTAGTATATGTACCTATGTGGTGTTCTTTTCACGCTGTATCCGATGCCACAAAATCAATTTGTAGCATTGAAGTGGAAGCATGTCGAATGATAGGTGCGTGGTCCCGAGGCCTTTCACGTGCCGAGAACCCAACAAACTCCGCCAAAAGTTCTAATCCAATTGCCGCGAGTCCATGACAACCATAATTCTATTAGCGTGTCTATGTACTTACCTATTGGCTGTAATAGTAATTACTTTCTGTGTAATAAATAACATTACTCCCTTTACATTATCGATTTAGACCGTACACTTCAATTAGCCAATTGCATGATTAACATTATTTTAACCCAAATTAGGTTAGTTATTATTTGTTTACACTGCTGTTACGCCTACTGAATGTAAACAACACAGATGGCGGTATCTATTAATTGTTTTAGTTGCAACTCATCAAGTCAAATTCCAGTGATGTACCTCATAAGACTCCCAAGTTGTCATGTTACACCAACTCCTTCTGATCATCTCGATGCCTCCCACGTAAGTTGTTGTATTGTAACCCACAAACTCCAATTTTACAGGAGAGCGTTTCAAATATACGATTGGCAATAAAAATGCACTTTTGAATTCTTTTTTTTATAAAATTCATTATGTGAATAGTTAGTAATAAAGTATTACTAAATAGTACTATTATTAGTATGTGAATAGAGTTAGTAATAAAGTATTACTAACTATATTAACATACTGAATTTTGTGGCTTACAACAACTTCGTGGGAGACATCGATATTTTCACTGAACTTCCGCGCTTACCCTTTCGTTGTTTCCAAAGTTTCCATTATGTTTCTGAGGATCATGGTCGTTCACCTCGGCTCTATTTAGCTCACCCTATTAGCCAAATTATGTGAGCGCAGCGTTCGGCCTAGCGCTAGTGCAATTCTGCATTATCTAGTTGTGCATCATATTTTTTAAAGATACTCTCAGCTTCCTCCAGAGCCTGCTTCACAGGTTACATGACCTGAATCTTGCTTACTGCCCCAACTGTGTTTTGTTTGCATTATTCACGATCATGATCAGCATTTTGAAGACTGGTTGACCAGAAACCCAAAACCAGTGTTTCCTCAAGGAAGCAGTTGTTTAACTTTGCAGTTGTTCTTTGCAGTCGTCAACTCGTCACTGTGTAGGGAAACCAGTACTGACTGACTTCCAGACTAACCACACTGTGGACATAGTGTTGATTTTTTTTTTATCAACTTATTTCGATGTTCGTGTACATAATTTATGAATTTTATCGTGTCATTAATTTTCAGGTACTGTAGGTTCATGGTTATCTTACAAGTTGTAGGATTGAGTGGCTCGTGCAACGTAATGACGTATTTTGACGTTTTTATTATGTTTGCATAGGGAACTTAGCCATAGAGTGCACCAGTTTGTTGTTATTATTTTGTGTACAGTCATTTAAAGTTGAGAATTATTTAGAGTTCGCAGTGGGTGACGTCACGTCTAAATTATCACCGGCTCTATAAAAAGGTAGACACGCCGCCGCGCATGCGATGTAATACTGATAGAGTTCAAATGCGACTACAATAACTACGCGTATGTGTTCAAAATTGCCCATAATAGATCAAATCACATGAAAATCATTCTATACATCAATAAATAAAGAAGTCAGGTTCTGTAGATACGAGGAGCACAGAACCGCTCGAAGTGGTCGTGCTTGGGGGAGGCCTATGTTCAGCAGTGGCATTCTTCGCCTGAAATGATGATGATGATGATGAGGTTCTGTAGTAAGGTTTATGAAATATAACAACAACTTAAAACTAACGATTTTTTTCATAAATACAAAGGTGTGCAATTAAATTAATCTTGATAATTAATGGATTGCTTTAACGTTAAAATTCATTTTATACACAGGTAATCTAGTCCTATTTGGTAAATGATTTCTATTATTACTTAGTGATTTACATAATTAAATACTATTTTCAACAAATAAAACAAAACTAATGATTAAACTACAAACGCATCAAGCTGTAACTTAAATTAAACAATGTGTTATTAAAAGGTATCTGCTGTTATTTTGGAATTTATATCTGACCATGAAAACCTCATAACATTATTATAAAAGCATTGCCCTGACTAGAACCAAGGCTGAAAATAGCTAGGTAAACTTATCTGTTTTTTTGTAATTTTTAACATGGTAATGTTCTGTTGGCTTTGTTCATAAAGGTATTCATGTTTACATCTATCATAATATTCATGGCAGTTAGAATTGCCTGAAGAGTATTTAGTCGCGAAGTTTGAATTAACACCACATGCTGTAGTATCGAGGCTCGACCACTACGGGGCGGGGCGGCAGCTTTAGTCCCCGCGCCTTCGGCCGGCAGTCTACCACAACGCGCGCTCGCGTGCGATCCTCTGCCAAACTGGAGTGTTCCGCAGGGCCGGTATGCTTCGACAACTTAGGAGTTTCCGAAGGTCCCCCCACGGTGGCTCAGCGCCCCGTAGGAGAGGTGGCCGCTCGGTCCGAACCTTCGCTACTTCGATTACTTGATACGGAAAAAAGTGGTCAATTAAGCCGTGCCCGTGATCGTCTCTCCTCTTTCTGTAAAAAACTTCGTCGTACCATCAGTGAGTGTTCATATAAGCACAAATATCCTCCTCTGTCGTTTTAAACTTGTGTATAGACCCCCGATCGGTGTTACTCGGTTCTCGTTTGCAATCATCACACCAGTTTTGCACTATTTTAAATTCGCGCCAATGTATCGTTGCATCATCTATTGTATGTTCACCACCAATGTTCTAATGCTGCTTTTGTGTTTTGCTGCGACGCGCAGGCGACGTGGATACTCCTAAAAAGAACGAGCTGGCTTCGGAAAAGAAGGCGTCCTCGCATCGTAAGTGTTAGATTTCGCGCACATTAGCTCGGCTGTAGTGCCACATGATTCTGTTTAGTTATTCACCACCATTTTTATTATTGGTAAAGCGAGAGTCCTCCATTTGTTATCAAGTGCCCAATATAATATTGGAGACTTTAATCTCGGAATGAGGTTCTGTAAAGACTGGAGGATAATCGCATTGTGACTAAAATAAGTTCACTTTATTATAATTTTTTGTCTGTGTTCCTTGTGTAATTGTCCTGATTGTTGATGTAGTGATGTTTGTAGATCATAATGTGGATTCACGTTTTTTTCTAAATATATCTACTTACTTAGGTTTTTCTATTAATTAGTAAGGTTGTGTTGTGGTATTTACTTACAAAATTATATGTGGGCTTGCTATACGTTTGAATATTAATTCTTACTTCACGTTTCAGTCGCTGGGTAACATTAAACCAGTTAACATGTGCATATTAATATATAAAACTATAATGTACTCATTCTTGTGGTAAGGGCCTGTTGAGTACATCTGTCACATGCATCAGTCATTGCCACGGTACCTATACATAAATCCATACCACACTAATTCGCACATCGACTTTGCACGAGGAAAGTATGCTAACGGTAAATTCTTGCATTTTGCTGAGACAAATTGGTTTAGTTTGGAAGTCTTTTGCAGTGTTCCAAAAAAGCAAGCATTTTTAAAATTGTCATTTAATATCAAATAAAATACCAACAATGGGAAAAGCATATAATTATGTATGTATGATGTATACGTTGCTAGTTGTTTTTAAGTTGAATACTTGTAAATTTTTGCATAGTAAATTTTGATTACTTTTTTCATAGTTAATAGTAAATAGCACGTCACGGATAAATATGGAAGTAAGAAAAATAATAAAAACATAACACAGTTAACTATGGTTAGCAGCGAAAGTCCATTACCACTGCCTCGTTTACACATCATCAAAATTGACATAAAATGATTCGATAAACTGCTTTTTAACATTTCGTATAATAAGTAAGTAGATGTAATTCGTTGATGACCGTACCTTTAAGGACTAACAATAACTAATAGATATGCAAAAGAACGGAATCGTTAATAAATAATTTCTCGTTTCTACAATAAAAAAAAACCGGCCAAGCGCGAGTCGGATTCGCGCACGAAGTAGAATTATCTATAAAAACGGCAAAAAAATCATTTCTGTTGTATGGGAGCCCCCTTAAATATTTGTTTAATTCTGTTTTTTAGTATTTGTTGCTATAGCGGCAACAGAAATATAATATCATCTGTGAAAATTTCAACTGTCTAACTATCACGGTTCATGAGATACAGTCTGGTGACAGACGGACGAACGAACAGCGGAGCGGGAGTAATAGGGTTCCTTTTTACCCTCTGGGTACAGAACCCTAAAAAAAAACGTTATAAGTAGACCAAAGTTTTTTTACAGCTGTTTAAAAGTGCTTGTCTGAAAAACGAAATCTGAAACACACACCATGTAATGACGATATGTGGAAAATTATTTTTTTCAAGTAGTCCACCGTACTTCATATTAAAATGATAATTGTTGCATTAATGGACTTAGCTAAAATCATATTTAGATTTTCAGAAAGCATCTTCTTGAGTGTAAAGATACGCATTTAATCAATCAAGTTCATAACTGCTTACGATGCTCAAGTGGGCCCAATTTAATTATTAAGTAGGTATCTTGAAGCTGGGTTGTAGGCACGTGAAAATAAGGGGGCTTTTTTTCACCTAACCCGGCTTTGAATGGTGAAATGTGCCTGTATAAACGCTTTTTCTGAAGCCATTGCGAACTTCCGCGCCGGTAGAATTGCTACGTCATAGTTCAGAGAAGTATCATTTGATTTGTTTCAATTTTAACATTAGGATCAAAATTGACGGGATCCGGACGAAATATGCGGGTGTAACTCGATGCCAGACTAGGCAGGTAAGACGTGTTGGCTAAGACATGGACAGTAAATATGCTAAAACGCGATCTCTGGAATATTATACAAGAGCAGGGCCATTCACTTATAAAAACATATACATATAAAACGGGACGGATAGATCCTGCAGGGGACCTCAAGCCAGGTTGATAGACGTAGTGCGCAGCCCAGATGAAGCACTACAGAAGTGACAAACAGCAGTAGTTGACTCTTGCTTCTGCGATTGCTCGTATATTATAACGCGCCTTGTGCCATCTTTCTAAATTTTCTTAGCAGATTGCGTTAAAAAATTAAGTTTGAGGTAAACTGAACAAGCGTGTACCCACACTTATTCAGTTTACCTCAAACTAAAAGCGCACTACGTCTATCAACCTGGCTTGAGGTCCCCTGCAGGATCTTTTAAATAGTTTTAGCACTGATATCCGTTTCATATATTTTTTTTAGGTTATCTCAAAGGAAGACTAATTTGATCAGTATTTTGTAGATGCACGATGACATCGTACTTGTAGGTAGCCTATCGATTAAACGTTAGTATTTTAGTCACACGAGCAAAATCCGATGAGATCTCCAAAAATTGATAATTTATACCGATTTTAGGAGGCCATTGCTAAGGAAGGCCAAAATACAAAGTATTGGCCAAAGGCGTACGATAGGACCTCAGGGTTCAATAGTCAAACCTTGGAGCGCATAAGCTAAGGCATTCTCAAGATACTGACCGTTGATATGGTCAGTCCATGGAGCGCACACTGGTACGCTCCGCTCCTTTTCAATACAGTTGCTTCTAAGGAGTTGCTACGGTCAAATAGATTTTAACTTCTTTTTGGTGTTTTTTGTCTTTAAATTGTGTTATTTAAAATTTTTATTTAAACGCATTGCCAAATTAAAATACGAAGAGGTGGTGGTGTCATACTTATCCAAAATGTTGGCACTTGAAAATCATCGTAATTGCCAAGGAATTATATCAAAAGAATCCAAGGTTTAACGTAATTTCAATGGAAATCGTTTTTGCATTGTAACAATGGAGCAAAAAATAGAGAATTATCTTCTAAAAAAATCTTTTGTAGGACTGGCTTCTTACTTGGCTAGTTGCGGAAAGTCGAGTATTTTCCGTATTGCTTTGCTTCCTGCTAGTGGACACGTGAACGTCTGCACTTGCAAACTGCGGCGTAACGAACCTTCGTCGTTACTTTCTAATATTTATGCTCATGTTCTAAATAATTCACACTATCACGCTACGTTACCGTTGCCACTCTTGTTATTAAAATATGAACGTTAAAATTGAAAGATTGCACAACTTGTGACGTTGCATTGTTAACAGTGATAAATAGAATTTTGTGGATCTATATAACCAGTTTGTGATATTTTGTAGTAACGAACGACGGTCAATTTATTTGTAGAATTATAAAAATACATCTGTATGTACAACTCTACATACAATATTGAAAGAAGTAGTTAGATAAAAAGCTGATAAACAAGGGTGGAGTGCGCGTAGGTTTACGTCAATAAGGGTTGCTATGGGTGTGGCAAGGCACCACATGCTCGGAGTTCTTTCAAGGTGGACATGGTTGATATAGTCCATTTGCTACTATTAGTATTAGTACTGCTACACATAACGCACTCGGTGCAATCATACGATGACGTACGTACGTGGCCTAACCTCATTTACGTTAAAAGCCCGTTATTTGAGAATTAATGGTTGGCTTAGAAATTTTTAATCACTGCAGTCAGTTCGTCGAATAGTTGGCAACGTGTATAGTATTGATCAGTTTATATATCTAATTGGTAGACAGGAGTAATGTGTGTTGTTTGCCTGTCTCGAACAGGCTTTTTATTGATAACTTATCGAGGTTGTCACTGCTGTCAAGAGTAACACGGCACGTATTTATTAATTTCCCCAAAAGAAAAGTAAGGCTGTATTCAGCTGTAGGTAGAGCTGGTATTGTAATTGTGTAAACTTTGACCACGTCTATCTCATTAAGGTAACACGTGTCAACAAAAGCGGGATAGGTCACGTCAAATAGTTGCCAAATATGTCGTAGTCTGCAGTGGCTATCGAGGTCAGAGGTTATACATATAAAAGTACATCTGAATTTTTGTTGTTAATCGATTTGGGGACTTTTAAATATCTTGGTTTAGCATAATCCACCTATTTACTAGCGGCAAACTGATCGCAAGTCCATCTGCTGAGTTTCGATTTTGTTAGCGTTATCTTATCCCCCATGATTGTTCAATATACGGCTAATGGCGGATTAAAATGAGCTATACAAACGCCGCGGGAGCCCTGCTTCGCAACGTATATTTGCAGGATTTTAAAAATAATTTACTGAAATATTAACCATACGATTCAATTTAACAAAACTAAACCTAGGACTCGGCAACGTTATTTTAATTAGATGGTAATGCTGGTACTAATTACATGACGAAGGCGCTAACGTTTTGAAAATGTCGTACCTACGTTACTTTATGTTATGAAGTATTCGTTTATTTAATATTAACTCCATAGTTATTAATGGCTTCACACATAGACATTCGGATGTTATTGATACATGTACCTACTTGGTAAGATAAACAAGTGCAACTGGTGAGCCCAGCAAAATGATGAGCATTCGTTGGTAATGACGCAAAATGTGCGATTTATTAACTAGTGCCTTGTTTATATAATGTACCTAAGCGTTACGTCATTGTGTTTGACCTCAATTGATGCCTTGATAATCTAACAGTTACGAGCGTTAACTTGATAGCATTCCAGGAGATTGAATGGTAAAAGCGTGTATGTTGTTAAAAAAAATATAAATTATCTTGTGTTGATGACGCCCATAATTTCAAATGGCCCTGCCAATAACACTGTCGGTGACCTTGCACAAGTCTTTTAAAGTCAGGTGTAAGCGCACAGCGCGCAGGGACAGGTGAGGCATTGTCAAAGCCAAAGTTACTGTATTCATAACGACTCGGCTCAACAACAGTCAGGCTCTAGGACTTCAACAATTTCCAGAAAAATAATTAAAAAACCATAAAGAAATGTTACAATTTCATTCTTGTCATGGTTAATTTAGTAATTTTATATTTGAATTAGCCATCTTTATAGTTAAGAACTACCGAACTCTTTACTGAAGCATGGAATCTTAGGATGACGGCTGAAGCCTTAAATAAGAATGAAATGCTGTTCGTTGGTAAGCGCACGTTCGTGATAGTCTGAATAAGGTTTTTACGGAAGATAAATTGGAATATTTTCGCGAAAAATGTTCAAATTCGGGAAAAACTGAATGTCTTTTTTGTGTGATTTTTGGATGAATTATTCAGGACAACGTCAACATTATTGAGCAACTAGCTGACCCAGCTAGTTGCTCAATAATTCTTCAGTCAATGTATTTCGATCATTAGTTCCAAGGGCACTGTCTTAGTTTGGTTTTGTTTTTGGTGTGACGTCTGTGTTACACAAGTTTGCCTATTCTTTTTTGGCGATTAATTAAATATCCACGCATTTAACAAACCGAAGAAAAAAGCAAATTATAGTAGTGGTTAGTATATTTAGTTATACTCCAGATTAAATCAAGTTGGGTGTAATGGGGTCAAATCACACGAACAATTTATGCCCCTCAAGACGAATGAAAGAAGATTGTAGGCAATGGAGATGAGAAAGTTGAAGTGGACTGTACAATGATGGTAATGTATAGAGTAAGAAATGAGTATACATCTTAGAGAATGTTTGTGGCGCCCAGCGGTGACAGAAAAGATGGAAGGAAGCCGTTTAGCTAAGCAAACAAGTGATGAAGAGGGATGCATTTCATATGCATGCGACTAAACTAGAGATGAAATAAATGTTGTTGGATAAAGACTGAGCGAGAGGACACAATCCATACATATTTTCATTGGTCTCCACCAATGAAAAGATGGATGGATTGTGTGGCATGATATTGAATGAAAAAGAATGAATGATATTGATAAGGTGACGGTTGACAGTTGAGAATAGAAGAGAAATACACTGCGCCAATTCCAAGGACCTAACGTGGGGCAAGTGCAGGGAGGCGGAGTGAATCTATTTCTGTCTAATCTTAAGTTACAAATTTTAGGTGCCATAAGATTTTATTCCGATGAAAATTTTTAAAATCTTCGGAATCCTTTCAAATAAGTGTACATTTTAGCTTTACCCGAATGCCCCAGTCGCTACAGAAGACGTAAAATTAACCGTAGGTACTTATGTAACCAAATGCATATTACCATACTAAATAGCAGCGTCCGTCAAATTGATTTCCGCCATTGTGCGCATTCAGTTCGTGCCGCTCCTTTGTGCCTAAAATCTATATTTTCGCTCTTTGGTTGTATTCGCGGTGCTCTGAAGTGAGGCGGCCGAGCGTAAACAAATGTGCCATGCGTTAAACCCTGTCGCATGCCGCACCTGCTCTTTTCTGGTAAACGATACTTTTTTTTTAACCTGCAAATAAAACCTTATTTATCACAAACGAGAGCATTGATGGTATTTTTATAGTTCCGTGTTATAATTACCGGTACTGCTGTTTGTTTGTAAAAGCTTAATGTGACCACCAATATTGAACGTAATAGATGTTTTTTTTTTATTGTAAGGGTTAATAGAAACAAAGACATAATTATTAGCTGGAGTTCCGACGACGCTGCGTGTTACTGTGGATTCTGAACCCCCCAAAGTTGATATTTTTCGCCGGTTATAAAAGTATAATATAAAAAAAACCGGTCAAGAGTGAGTCGGACTCGCACACCGAGGGTTCTGTACCATCATATATTA
Source organism: Eremobia ochroleuca (assembly GCA_949629135.1). Lineage (NCBI taxonomy): Eukaryota > Metazoa > Arthropoda > Insecta > Lepidoptera > Noctuidae > Eremobia > Eremobia ochroleuca. The sequence continues at coordinate 11,089,150 of OX451398.1, forward strand.
AATTTTCATCGGCGAGGCCTATATTCGTCAGAGAATTTTAACACTGCGGTGTAGATATTACAGATTTAGGTCAGCGCCATCTCTTGACCGATAGTGGAACTAATGTAATTTTTGTTGACGATTTCTGAAAAAGTGTGCTATTTGGAGACATCGCTTTATTTTTCCTGAAATCTTTACATAAACTTCTATCACATAGAATAATTTCTGATTTTTAAAAATTATTTTTCATAAAAGTCGAAAACAATGCGGCCTAAAACAAAAAGCAAAAATGTTTGAGAATGTGCAAACAGCGTTCTTTCATATGATAATCCACATGTAGCCCTTGGAATTTTTAAGACCATCTTTCAGTCCCAGTTGCAAAAAAAAAATCTTATTTACAAAATAGTTGGGCAATCTTCACTTAAAACTACCAAATTTCAAGTTGATAGCACTAGTAGTTCTTGAGATATCCTGCTGTGACAGACGGTCAGACAGACAGACTGAGTCGCACCATAAGGGTTCCTTTTTACCATTTTGGTACGGAACCCTACATGTTCCATACATTTGTTTGACCACGTAGGTATTGCACTTTTCTATAATTTTTTTTTTTTTACTCACTAATAATTTCTACGCTCGCGAGTCTAGGTCATGTGCTGAATTCATGATTACAGTTTGCGCATCGATGTCCCTGCCAAGTGCCACCCTGTATTCGGTATTTCAATAAGTGTGTGTATTTATTTATTTATTAAGGAAAAACAAACAGTAACATATTACAGTGTTATAATAAGGCTTACATACTAAACTGTGATAAATATGCTACCCACTACGTTTTCCACAGATTACTTAAAATACTTAAGTAATACTTATGTGTGTGTATTAACTTAGCTCTATCTACAATTAACTTAGGTTTTGCTCTTGGCACTAGAGACAAATAGAAACACAAATTACGCAAGTACAACTTGCACTTGGCCGATTTAAGTGTCTGCGACCTTGTCACAAAAAATATCTAGATGGCCAAGATTTTATAAAATGATTTTATTTTTAGATAAATTTTTATTCAGTTCAATCTCGTAAAAAACGTTTAAATGTGATGGATAATGATCGACGCTGTTCATATCCACTAAATAATAATTCAGACACGGCAGGTCAGTTCCCGGACTCAGTCGATCGAGTCGTTTGTAAATGGTCTAGAATGGCTTCTTTTGAAAGTGTTTTAACTCGTACATAGAAATTAACTGGTATTTAGTTACTCTGCCTCGACATAAATTACAATGATACGTCCAACTCCGCTCACGCCACCTATTTATTACCGTCTGTGAAATGGATTCGTTTACGTCACCTCACCACTCAATTGCATTAGAGAGGCCATTCAAAGTGTTTGGATTTCTTTTAACCAACATCATAAGAAGAGGAGTTATTCCATATTTTTTTTTCCACAATTTTATTCCTTAAACTCCCATTTTAAAATCAATTAAATTGGCACTAACATTAAAAAAAAAATAGTGAAAGCTTATTTAAAATGTATTTTGTTCGTGTTTCAGGCAAGGACGGCTCAAAGGTGACGACCGTGGTGGCGACGCCGGGGCAAGGCCCCGACCGGCCACAGGAGGTGAGCTATGCTGACATGAAACTCATCGGAAACGGCAGCTTCGGCGTCGTCTACCAAGCCAAACTATGCGACACCGGCGAGCTCATTGCCATCAAGAAGGTGCTCCAGGATAAGAGGTTTAAGGTAAGTTTAGTTCAGATACTTCTATCAAATTTTACGAAAGTATCGTGTGATTCGTTGAATTGATAGAAAAGTGTGGTGGGAAGTTTGTTAGGATCCGACACATAGTTTAATAAAATGAATCTAAAACATCAATTGTTTCAGCACTTTTTGTTTGAATTTCAAATATTAAAAAAGAGCCCCCAAAATCCCATCCTTCACCGCTATCTAGCTTTAAATTTGTATATAATCCCTAAAATTTTCTCATGAAATAAATTATATGAAGTATTAAATCGAATCGAAGTGAACCTAACCTAGGTCACTTTGATTTTAACGACATTCCAGGAAATTGGAGGTTTGTAAGGCACTGAATATTTCCTATCCATTACTTCTCATAATTTAGAAATAATTTATTTCATTCATCTCTTTGGTCATCCATACTTAACTTATACGGCCCGAGCGTCTTGTTTATTTTTCATTTGCATTTGCGTATTGTTTATGTATGCAGATTGCCAATTTCAAGTGTTAGGGCAGGTTATGTCTATGATATTAATATCTTCAGTAGTACATATTAGTTGACTAAATACATTCTACATTTTACACATTGCAGAACCGAGAGCTTCAAATCATGCGACGACTGGAGCATTGTAATATTGTCAAATTGAAATATTTCTTTTACTCCAGTGGAGAAAAGGTGAGTGTTTTACATTTTAATAATTATACATCTATACCTATTTATGTGTCTAATCATTTTCTTAGACTATTTTAATTTCTAGTAGTTATTGGATCTAACTTCTGGTTTGGACCCATTTTTACTATGAATTCCAATAAAATGTTTATAAGGGTCTGCAAACTAGAAAGGAGATATCTCATTTAGTTTTTTTTTGGTTAATATTGTTTTCCGACGATTGCTATTAATAGTTGTGCAAATGATTTGGTTCCTTTGTTTGTTTATGTTAGGTCTGTGCTGGTAGTCCATGCTTATGAGCGTCATGTGTAGGTTTAATAATTATGTTGGATCTTGTAGTTGGAAATATTCAAGTTATATAATTTTTTGAATAAACTTCCTTGGTATATGAGACATCTCCTTTGAGCCCTATTTCTTCAATATAAGTAACTGATTTACTTACTGTGTATTTTGATGTGATCAATTTACCTTTTTTAGTTCGCTTTATTAAGGGTGTATTATTTGTGTGTTTTATTTGGGGGAAGGCGGCAGTGCCCGCAGCAGTGAGCTCAATGTTAAACGCAATGCAGTCTCTTGATGTCGCAGTACGTTTATGAATCAATTAGATTGTTGCGCTAGTGTGCTAACGCACAAATTAGGCCTTCCAATTCAGGCTACGGTTAACGAACAATATTTTTTTCTGTATTTGAACATTCATTTTACATGATTTATTAATGTAATCGAAGAAAAAGTATCGGTCGGTAACCGTGACAGCCCGTCAAACAGTTGTGTGCATACATGATTTGTTGAGAGCAAGTCTTATTCACGTCATGAGCCGTAATCTTTCAGCCATGAGCTTTTACATCTGATCAGGTCGATGCCCACTATGTTCTTCCATCATCATCTCATAAAATTTAACTTGTTCTGTATTGCGTCATCTAAGTTGTGTTATATGATTCTAACTGATGCTTGCTTGATACATTTTGTTTTCTTACAGACAGCTTTAGTGTTTCATTGCCATGTACGTGGTTTATTTGCACTCGCCTGTGAAAACAGAAAAAAAAATCTTCGTAACGCATTATACACGCACACTAAAAATGTTAAGAATGTTTTCAATACCATCTGGTGAAAACAATCAATTAGATCGAGTGTTTATATTTAGGGTAACGTCTGTTCTAAAGTTATCCTTAATATCTTAACGAGAAGAAGTAAATTCAATCAAAAATGAATTGATTGGATTACGTACTAATGAAAAACGTGTAGCGTGCTAAATATTTAAATAAACCTTGACTCACCATATAGATACACAGAAAGGACATTTAACAAAATTAAGATCAGTCAAGGCAAATACGTATCGCTGCGATATGTATTTACTTGACCAAGAGGCACGAGAAGGTCAGGTACTAAACAGATTTGTACTCATGACTTCCAAAAACATACACAAATGTTTTAAGTATGTATACATAAAGTTTTAGAACACCTATGTTTTTCGCGTGTGAAGTTCAAGGTTTGACTTTCAGCAGTAGAAGTCAGAGTTGTGTATCACTAGAGCCAACAACCTTTGGACAAAAGCCAACTTTGAAATCTACTCACCTTGTTGAATGATAATTTTCAACTTTCCCATCTAAAGTTCGGGAAAGCTCCAAAAATATTGAAGATTTCTTCCTTGCACCAGTTTTCTTTTAATGCATATTTTTCCAAAGTGTATGTTCATAATGGAAAAGTATTTCAACTGCGGTAGTTGTTTTTATACCTTAATGTATTTTCCAATATTTGTCTTTTCTTACTTTTTCGTAGTAAACGATGTTTGCCTCATATTTATTTTTATCCCTTAAGATTTTTCTTTCTCTATCATTCCGATATGTATGAAGCATTATGCAGAATTATACAACTTGCAATAATAACACAATATCTCATTGTTATTTACAAGAGCATCGCTAGGTACTATTTAATGTTGTGACTGCTGAATATATTTTTATATAATTCGTGTTATAATTCTTTATTACAGAAAGACGAAGTGTACCTGAATTTGGTGCTGGAGTACATACCCGAGACTGTGTATAAAGTGGCACGTCATTACTCCAAAGATGAACAAACCATACCCATTAGTTTTATAAAGGTAGATCTATTTGCGTAACGCCTGAAAACGTAGATAGGTGATATGTGATACTAATCTGTTTGCCTTTCCAACAGCTATATATGTACCAGCTGTTCAGAAGCCTCGCGTACATACACTCGTTGGGCATCTGCCACCGAGACATCAAGCCACAGAACCTACTCCTCGATCCTAAGACGGGCGTACTCAAACTTTGCGACTTTGGTTCGGCGAAACATCTCGTTCGTAGCGAGCCTAATGTGTCCTACATTTGTTCCCGATACTATCGCGCTCCAGAACTCATTTTTGGCGCCGTAGATTACACCACTAAAATCGGTAATTAATTTACTTAAAGTCAAGAAACCTCTTTGTTTATTATAAATAACCAGGTAATATCATCCTAACCTTTTTATTGTAGAACGGGCTTTACAGACCATTTGTTTTGCAAAAACAAATATTTTGTACTGAAACTTTAAACACCTAACTAACTAACCGTTCTAAGTAGTGACACTTCTGTATTTAACGCATGCGATGTCTAACTAAAGGTTAAATTGCACCTACTGGTGGCCGACAGTCATGCAAAGATGATTAGATACGAAGTCGGAGTGATCTGCGCAGTAGATGCCTAGAAACTAATTTTCAAACGTCAATGTCTGATAGGGATCAACGATTCAACACTCAGGCCACGCGATTAGACTGCCAGGCGGTTGAAAAGATGGATACATTGTTATCTCACTCTGTTCTCCGATACCCTGCACATTATGTGCAGATGCTATCAATACAATGCGAATACTTTGTACAATTGGCATTGGTATTGATTGTGATCGTTATTCTTTATCGTTTAGTGTAACAAAGCGAATAACATGGAATTCCTACCTTCGGTGTATGATTCTAAAATATTCGAATCGAGACAAAAATCAAACATAACATTCTAAAATATATCTTGGATTAAGGACAGATCGATTGGGTAGAAACGAAGAGGGGGAATCTTTTTAAGCAATTCTGTAACAATCTGTATTTTAATTCTTTTTACTTGACGCAGATGTGTGGAGCGCTGGTTGCGTTGTAGCAGAATTATTATTGGGTCAGCCAATATTCCCAGGAGATTCTGGTGTTGATCAATTGGTTGAGATCATCAAGGTAATTATGTGATTTTATTGTGTACCTTTACTGATGTATTAATTGCTTAAGATTTTTTTCTAATAATGTTTGTGTTTTGCAGGTACTAGGTACACCGACACGAGAACAAATTCGAGAGATGAATCCTAATTATACAGAATTCAAATTCCCACAAATCAAGAGCCACCCATGGGCTAAGGTAAATTTTCATAATATTATACATTCTATGTTGGTCTGGCTACATGCTCCATCTTACTTGCGCAAATTGCAAGCATGAGACGGTAAGACGGCAAAGCGGTATACCGTGCTAACATTTTGTTATGTTGTGTCTTTTAGTCCCTAGTGTTGTATGCGCATGAAAGTCGCGGCGTGTAGCCTGGCCCTTTAGTCGCAGGGTCATGAACAGTGGTCGGAGTAGGTAGAGCTGTTTTTGCTACTTACGACATGCGGACATAACATGGATATGCCGAATATTTCCCGGAATCCCGGGAATTCTCGGAATTATAAAACCATTGTTTAAGTAGTTTTTATAGGAGTAGGTAGAGGTATTTTTGTTATTTGCTACATGCGGACATAACATAGATATGCCAAGTATTTCCGAAAATCCCGGCAATTCTCGAAATTAAAAATAAAACAACTTAAATAGTTGTTTTTTTTTTAAATTCGAGAATTCCCGTAGTAGTTTCTTTTGTCAGTGCTTAATTGGAACGTTATATTTAAATGGATAATCCACTTTTATTAGTTTACTATAGTAAATTGAAGACATTGAATATAAATAAAATGCGATGATCGAGTTAGATATATAATTTAATTTTGAAAACCCATATTTAACTCACTTTAATCAATCGACAATTTCTAAATTCCGGGATTTCAGAGGCATATCCATGTTAACATCAATGTTTGCGGTCATTCAACTCAAACAGGGACTAAAACTAAGGATTTTATTAAAACTTTCGATTCCCTAAATGAGTTAAGATCAATTTACGCCTAGAGAATTAATTTTTACTATGTTTTTATATTGTTATATTAATCTATGGGAACCAAAACCTGGATTTTATGAAAACCTACACCATACATGATATTATGAAACATGATTATCAAATCATTAACCGAGTTATTCAAATAGCATCAATTTCTTTTCTTTTCTCAACAATTTAATTAGAGTTCGTCCAAATGTACAGACGCCAGCACATCAAGCTACCCGAAACTGTCAGATTTTCCCAATCAACTTTAAACCTTATACTTTAGCGATAAAGTTGCAAATCTATTAAAGAAATTTGACAGATTGTAGTAGCTTGATGTACTGGCGTCTGTACATTTGAAAGCGAATTAAATTGAAATGAACAAAACCCGTAATTTTCATCTCTTTTTATTAATTTACAAGAGGTTCTTTGGGTGAGTATGCCCAGAAAATTGGAACGGGTAAAGATAGCGTCAATCTGTCATACAGGTGCAGCTTTCGCGCAAATGCCTAATTACACCTGGAGAGCGCCTTAGGGTTCCGTAGCCACTCGAAGTCTGAAATCATACGGGCAACCGCACGTCAGTAGTCCCTTGAACTACAAAAACCGCCTTTACAAGCTACGAAATAAAGGCGCTTTCAAAATCAAACTGTTACCATGGTTCGTTTTACATTGTAAACTTAGTTTTATCTGTTACAATTTACTGAGGCATATTATCATAGATTATTTCACTTTAATCAGTTGCATTATCGGTTGTTAACAAGTTTCTTAGTTTCAGCAAAATTTTATCTTCAGGCCGTCAGTAATACACTGCAAAGTTATCAAAGTTACTACGGAACCCTAAATTAAGGCGGGCCTTCATACATTTATTTGATCTCATACAAAAATGTGTTGCAACATTCTGCCGTCCTTACGAAAAGTGCAATAACTAGGTTCAAGCTACTTTCGAGAAAAACGCGGTTAAAGATTTTATTTTTGATTTGTTTGTATCTTCATTACTATGTTGTTATCGATTCGTGATAGATACGTAAAACTCTCCAAGAAGAAAATGTAGAACTCGTTTTGCTGACGAAGGATATGTATATAACCCTGAGAGGCCAAAATCCGAGTTATTGCACTTTTCGTAAGGATGGCAGCATTATCCGTCTAGTTTTTTTACCTGGTGTTAAACTTATTTGTACTGGATGACTGACCCACAGGACTAAACGAAGAAATTACTATGTAGTTAAAGAAATTACAACTTAAGTCATTAGTCTGAGGTCATGATAGCTTTGTGACACCTACATGGCCTGACGATTGTGCAATATTGGTTCAGTCTTATAAGTTATCACTTTGTGAGCCAAATATCACCAAGTACAGATGAGTTTAGTCTCTTATGTAGAAAAATACATATTCATTTTATTATTTTCACAACATGTAAAAGCGAGACATTCAAATACCCACATTTGTTTGCTACAATCACATCACAATATACTATTACTCGTAATGTAATATTTCTAGATGTCAGATCGTATCATTCAGGGTATTAATAATCTACGTTCAAACTGTACATGTAATAACCGCGAAATAATTTACTAGTTGTCGGAATAATATGATGGATAAACTTAAACAAACACATATACAACATTAGTTTTAGTATATGCGAAAACCGAAACACGTGTGTAGTATTTTTATGTAAAGAATCTATGTACAAAATTTCAAAACTGTATCATGAAAAATCACAAAGTTATAAGCTTTTTATTTTACCTGGATGTCCGTACAAAAATATGCTCACACCACGCGGCGACCCCGCGCCACCTGCGCCTCCAGCCCCGCTGTGCGTCCGCGCCTAGTGCCCGGTGCCGGTGCTATGACCGGCTGTGACCTGTGTTGTGCGCGTATGATTGCGGATATGTACTTATTGTCGCTCGGTGTCCAACCTGTAACCTTTTTTAAATATTTTTGGGACAAAATATAACGTAGTGTAAAAATTATTGGAATCGATTCGGTTACTTATTCTGAACAAACGATATTCAGGTTTGTAATATACTAAAAATAATGTTGTATATGTGTATTTGGAAAAAGTAGCATGCGGCTACGCTACAATTTTTATGACTTTTATGGTATATATTCTGTCTGAAACCAACGAAATTTTGACTAGTACAAAGTTGATATTTGTTTAAGTGGAAATAACATAAAAAAAATACAAGGATTTGAACTTGTGATCATCGAATATAGGATTATATACAGAGTGGCTCATTCAGAGCGGTCACTATGGGAAAGTCTGAAACTATAAGATATACGAAGATCTGTTCTTAGGAACCATGACATCGATTTTAATAACAAGAAAAACTGCATTAATACATTTTTAAAAAACCTGTACTCAGCTCGGGAATCGAACCCGGTCGTTTTGAAAAAAAAAAAACTAACACTATTTCTATTTGGATATCGATTGTGTAGGTCTTAAGCAGTAAATGTTTCTATGGAACATGATGTCTAAAATGAATAAAAGGCATTGTTTTCACATACTTTTATTTATTTTAGTAGGTGTTCAATGTTCAATTAAAAAAATTAAATGGCCCGCGAGGTCGCCTGATTTAACGCCTCTAGACTATTTCTTGTGGGGTTATGTTAAGGATGAAGTGTACAAAACAAGCTATGACACCGTTGAAGACCTAAAAGCAGCCATAGAGTCAATTTTAACGCAAATTCACCGCATGAAGATACAAAATGCAATAGTAAGATCGTTACCTAAACGTCTTGAATATTGTATTGAAAAAAACGGTGGTCACTTCGAACACCTACTAAAATAAATAAAAGTATGTGAAAACAATGCCTTTTATTCATTTTAGACATCATGTTCCATAGAAACATTTACTGCTTAAGACCTACACAATCGATATCTAAATAGAAATAGTGTTAGTTTGTTTTTTCAAAACGACCGGGTTCGATTCCCGAGCTGAGTACAGGTTTTTTTAAAATGTATGAATGCAGTTTTTCTTGTTATTAAAATCGATGACATGGTTCCTAAGAACAGATCTTCGTATATCTTATAGTTTCAGACTTTCCTATACTGACCGCTCTGAATGAGCCACCCTGTATATTATCTTTTTATTTACCTTTGTAACTTACGTCTTTCGCGTATCGGAAGACGTAACGTTGGAAGGCCTCCCACAAGATGGACCGATGTCCTGGTGAATTCCGCAGTAATCCGCTGGATGCGAGAAGCACAAGACCGGTCGAAGTGGCGATGCTTGGGGGAGGCCTATGTCCAGCAGTGGACGTCTTTCGGCTGAAATGATGATGATGATAACTAGATTCGGCATGCCAGGGTTTCGCTTAATTAACCCTTAACCAGGCTTAGTACTATATAGGACCACTTTAGTTTTGAATTACACGGTAAGGACACAATAGGCACATAGGCACCACAATATGTCAAACCGTCATAGACAATAAATAGTTTTATGGTATAAAGACCACAATACAAGACCTCACACTGAGCAAGGTACTTATATGGACCACAGGGTTTTTTTTTAATGAAAATAAATAAATGTATATATAAAAACATGGTTCTGTTTCTTGCTGCATTTAAAAAAAAAATCACAAATATTACTCAATAAAACCCTTGTTGCCTGGTGAAGGGTTAAACTTGATTCATTACGGGGTACAAAATAATGTGTTATATCTTATTATATGTATTAATACTTTTCTAGTAACCAGTTATTTATTTAGACCTCGTAGAACCGAAAATAATCACTCGATGAGAATGAATTAAACAGTCTGCCTTCGCAATAATAATATATTAATAAAGACATAATAATGTATCATGCAAAACACATAAACATT